>JAOBRG010043340.1:0-22153 GCA_027574985.1 Umimayanthus nakama | reverse complement strand
TGTATGTAGGTTTTGACGAGAAGAGTATCTGGTATTGTAACTATGGTATTCACTAGCATATTTAAAGCAGCTATCAATTTTTTTAGCTTTAAAATTTCGCTGTTTGTTCGATTGTCAAAAGCTTTTGCACAACTGTTCCTTATTTGCTGACACATCTTTTGACACTAATTAAGTGACGTCACAAGTTATATCGTCATCGTAAAAAGCCACGCAATCTGTGTGTTGACTGCGAAATCTCAATTTTAAGTTAGAAACTGACTTATGAAATACTGACAAGTTTACAGTGGATGTTAACTATTTTGTGAATTTCAACCGCTATTTACTGTTTCCTCGTCAATTTGAGGTAGAAAAGATAGAATTTAAGCAAAATCTGAAAACTCAAAATTCCACAATGGCAGTCGCCTGTAACGTCATTTATTGTAATACGTACCAAATTTCATGCCAATCGGACGAATTGTGTCGAAAGTAGAAGAGGGTGGGGGGGGTGTCCGATTGACCCCCCCCCCCCTCAAGGCTTCGCGTCACTATTTTTTATCGAGGGTTCCAGGGTTAAATCATTTTTGTATTTACAAAACTGATACTTATGATTAATACAGGTGATCTGTAATTTCTTCGTAGTTTCCTTTAGATTAGTTATAATATTCGAGGACCCTTCTGTTTTAAAACCCCTTGATATGTGATGTAGGTCTCCTCATCAAAGATTTGTTATTTGTATTGCATGTGTATATTTCATGGCAATTACTGTTTAGTCACTCAATAACTTACAGTCTACCTAGTGCTAGTTCGTTGGAAAACCCAAATCTTCCTTAAGAGAGTTTATTCAACTTGACAACTTCAAAATATCGTTTCATGGTATTCCCACATTACGTATAATGCATGCGGTCAGAAAACCACAGTTTCTCTACTGAAATGAACTTCGCAAAATACAGTTTAAATCAGAGACGTTTTGGTAATTATACGCAACAAAAACGGTGCTTGTTAATTTCAACCCTGGCTGTTGATGTAGGTTTATTTAAAAATAGAGTGAAATTTCAAAATGGCGGCAATTTTAAGTTATTCTGCACGCACGAGCTTTTCCGGGATGTGTCACATGATCAATTCAGTCAGGCGTTCTAAAAGCGCAACCAGCCAAACGGCAATACGTAATTTTGATTTCATTGGATACACACATTTTCAGTTAAAATACATACACAAAACTTGCACGCAATCAAATGAGATGTTTCAAAAACACAACGAAGGAACGGTTGATAGCTGAAGCTAACGGAATCGAATTATTTGGCAACTGCTTCCAGTTTCACGAATTTTTGTAATGTTTACAATTTCGGGTATTGTTTAATAAAGCTTTTCAATTGTATTGCATTATTTCTAACAAACAGCAAAAATGGTTTTTTATAAGTTTAGACAAAAGAATTATAGAAGGGAAAGAGACAGAGCAGCAGTTTCCAATCAAGGCAATTTATAATTGTGTCTATAATTCAGAAAAACCGATAAAAAAGAAATTGACATTGCCCCTTTAGAACTGAAAAAAACTATTTTAAATGACTAACTGACTGACTGTTGGTAAATTAAATCTTTGATATGTTTGTCGATTGATTGATTGATGGATTGATTGACTATTACACAAATTGTTTTATATCGTCTGATCGACTGATTGGTTGGTTGGTTGAGAGACTACTGATGATTGGTTGATATCAGCAGGATATCAGTGATGATCCATTGTGTGACTGACCGACTGCCTGATTGATTATATAATTAAATGCTTGATTGATTATAGTACTTACTCCTTTCACATCTGAAGCGTGAGTGGCAAGGATGGTACACAAGGCTCCAGTCGAATGTGCGACATCATCAAAGTAACTCATCGACTATAATGGGCAAAAACAGAAGAATTAATAAATTGAACTGGTTCCTACAGATAGTTCCAAGTGGTGTCATCGAAAACGTAAGAGCTTAACCGGATACAAGATCGATAAACCAGGAAAAAAGGCTATCAGTAGGCCAAATTTAGCTGCTATTTGAAATTTTATGAACGAAAATAGGTCTGGGGACTTGAGAAATTCCTCAGCGGAGTTTCAGAGTTCCAGATAATAAAATCACTAGCGGTTTTAAGTTTAACCATGCCAAACTTTGGATTCTCTCGAAGCACCTCTTCTTACTAAACTCTTTGTTAAGCGTAGCAAATTCTGCTCTTATTAACTTCAGATGTTGTGTGGCTAAGTGATAGAACGTTTATTGCTCAAGGAAACTACTGCGGAACTGTTTTACACTAAACGAAAGGCTTGTGTGGACACATTTGAATTAAAACCTAAAATATTCTCACAAACTTATTGTTTGTTTGTCTGTTGGTCTTCTTTAGTGTGATTTTCTTTTATAATCTCCTTCTGTAAATTCTAGCCAGCCGATTTTATACTTCTCCGTGTAACGAGCATTGAGGGAAAATATATAATAACAACAATAACAATAACAATAATGATAATGGTAATAATAAGAACAACAATGGTAATAATAATGACAACAGTAACAATAACAATAATAATAATAATAACAATATTAACAATAAAAAACAAAATATACAGAATTTTCCACCTGTCTCATAAGGGATTTGAATGCCATCTGTCTCAGTCTCATGGTCAGTTTTTCGCCGGACACAGCAAACGCCGCATTCTGCAATAAAAACATATCAGAATTTGTGCAAAACAACTAAGTGTGTTAAGTTGTATACAATATTGTGGGTGTTTCAACATACAATTTAAAAAGAATAGGCGACTGTTGTACTAGTAGTAAATGCGTGTAGCTATTCAGTTGTCGACTTTGAAGCTTGGTTTTATAACAAACAACTAAAAAAAGAAGCCATCGTAGCAATTCTTTTTTCATCAACCTATGTTCAAAATACGATTTCATTGAAATTACCAGAAAACCATACCACCACCTTCTTGTAAACCGAAATATTTTATACATACTTTATTTTATTCTTTCATTTAGAGTATATAATTCTAATGTCGTTACAAAAACAACTTTCCACACACAGCAGAAGTAGATAAGACAGATAGACAGCTTTATATAGACACAGTTTGTTCTTCAGAAAATCATTTCTCTGCTATCAACTAATCCGTCTCGTTGATCTCAACTGAGCATATCGTCATCGATGTGTTTACGATACCTGGACGACTTGACAAAGAAAGCTACCACCCCCAAGGGCGAGGAAACACAAAGACCAGAATGTTGCCTTTTCTTTCATCTCCTCCTGGTCTGTTTTGGTAAACACCTGCAAAGAACGTTTAACCGACAAAAAATTAACCGCGACCCGCTTATAAGATTAAGAACCTACATTTTTACAAATCAGTCAGAGTAGGTTCTTGTATATCGCGTGTTAAGTGCGAAATCAGGCTATTTAGGTTTGTAATTGGATTCTTATTTTATTTAGGGGTTTTAACAGTTTGCCATTGTTCAGAACAGTACTCACTCATTTTCCACAGTAAAGCCTGGTTTCCATTTGATCGCTCATGATCGCCGGATCGCTGAAAATGCTGCCAGCGATCGTCAGCGGTTATATGGAAACATTTTTAAGCCAATGAGCGCTCGTCAGCGATCGTAAGCAGTTATATGGAAGCATTTTTCAGCCATCGAGCGATCGCCATCGATCGACAGCGATCCTTCGCTTCAGTGATTCCAACAATCCGGCGATCCTGAGCGATCACATTGAAGCTAAGCTTCTACTTCTCCAAAAATGTGATATGCTTTGTGCTAATAAAAAATTCCTTAACCTTAATCTGGTCTGCAAACTTGAAACTTGTAATTGTAGTAAAGTACATTTTATTTGTACCGTGCCTGCTCTTTTAATCAACTTACTGTAGTTGGGCTGATCTCACAAATAAGAACTTGTTTCAAATTCCAAGCTGAATGGCTTCTTTATAATGGGGATGTAACTTCCAAAGTTTCTGACCGTAGCTTCTTAATCCACTAGGTTATCATAAGCTGGTGTTTTGCCGTTTTTCAAGTTCTCAAATACGCTATGGTAACTATTTAAAGCGCGAAGTTCTCCACCAACGATGCAATATATTCAGGGTTGTTACTGTTAACTGGTTGTAAAATTCAAGGAATTTTCCAGGACTTTCCAGGAACTTTCTGAGCAAATTCAAGGACCTTTTGTACCAAACAAAATCCACTATGTTAAAATAATTTCTACTTCTGCATACTAGTTCAGCAATGAGCTTTACAAGATTTACTTCTCGGGAAAAATTCATCCTCTGCTTTTGTTTTTAAACATTGTTATATACATGTATCGAAGGTCTTACTTCTGATTAAGACAATTTTGATTGTTTTTTGCGATTAAAAGAGCACACTCCAGGATTTTCAAGGACCGCAGCCTAAAGTCATGGACTTTCCAGGGCCAGGAATTTTCTTCTGCTGATTCCAGGACTTTCCTGGATTTCCAAGGACAGTGGCAACCCTGTATATGTCAAGGTTTGTAATATACCTTCCCATTGTAAACGTTTTTATACCGCTTGTAACCTCCCGGACATAGGCCCCTGGACATAGGCCCACAGATATTGTCCCCTAAACATAGCCCCCCGGATAATGGCCCCCGTACATAGCCCCCGGATATAAGCCGCCGGGATAAAGTACCCGTTAATAAGCTTCCTCCGAAAAACCCCTTTTAATAATCAACTTAAGTGTAAGCTTAGGACTTTAATGTGCGATCTTACGTTAATTCTTTTCTGTCTTTGTTGTTGCTTCCGAGCCAAATTCTAATCTGTCACGTACTTCCTAAACAGAAACAAAAGGAGATACTTACATTGAGCACCTCTGACAACAACAAGGCAAACACCAGCGGAAAGGCACCATTCCCCATTGCTGCTAGACAACCAGCGGAAAGAAATGGCCACTCGAGAATGTTCATCTTTATGATTCGTTTGACTGGAGCGGGCTCTACAACCTCTTCAATCAGTTCCTCTTTCTTGTCTTCAACCTCACTCTGCAATGGGCGAAAGTGACTTTAAATCTCTTTCAGTGACTCTTAGGATTCTTTTAGTATTTATTAAGCCTTAATAGCACATAGACAGCAGTTTCCGTTTTCGTTAGTCTGGCATATTCTGTCGCTTTCATAAGTTTCAGTTTTTGCAAGAACCATTATAAACGCCTTGGACTTTATTTTTAAGGATATGTCATTACACGAATTTAGATTTTTAATTGTTATTAAATTTGTACTACCTCCGAAACGCTGTTACTTCGACAAATACAAACAAGCTGTACTGCTTCGAAAAAAATGTTTGAGGCAGATAGCGGTATGTGAATGAGTTAAAGACAACCCATTCGTTCTGTTTGTTTTGAAGTGACTCAGTGGTATTATTCATTCAAACAGTTGACAACAAACCGACAAATTGTCCATTCATTTACTCATCTTAAAAATTTGAACAGTCGGAGTTTATTAGCTGTCGATAAAACTTTGATTCTTATAGCTGCAGGATACCAAGAGCTTAAGCCTGTTTTACGAGAGGAATACCTTTTGCCTGTCGAAAGCTGATCCTTGCCTGCGCCTGTTTATTGATAGCCTCTGTGAAGCTCGTCGCGAGACTTTCCTTCCCAGTCCCGACGACTCATGTTCATCATCACTGGAAAGACTGGACAAACTTCTCATGAACTTAATAGCAGCACCAGTCTCTGCAAAACGACAAAAGTGTTAGAAACGAAATCAGCTTGAACAAATTAACAACTAATGACGTTATGCAGCAGAGTTTGTACAAACTGACAAGGATCCAAAAGCAAATGACACGGCATTAATTTTTAAGTATTCCATTGATTCCGTTTCTTACATTTTGCAAAGTTAACTTCTACGAAAGTTCTAGATATCACCTTTTTAGTTTCATGGCAGGACTTAACTTCCAAGGTTGAAAAAGCAAATTACTATGAATTCAAGTATTTGACTTTTCCTTACTACTCTGGGACCTCAACAGTGAGCTACTTGACTTTTACACCTTTACCACAAACAGATTGTGTCAAGAAACAAATGAGAAAGACTGCGACAAGGAATCGCCTAGTTTATGGTTGGCAGATATGGTAAAGTTTTTTTCACGATGCATTTTTCCTACTGCTTGTCAGTGTAACATAGCGAAGACCTTCCCTGACAGAGAGCAAAAAAACCCAAAATATTCATAAGCAACAGAAAAAAACTCAACCATTCAAAAATTTTGTTTTCCGTAATAATAAACCTCTTTTGAAATTTACCAACCTTTTAATCGATACATAATTAGTCGTCCGTTTATGTAATTTATAGTTATCTTTTTATTATTCTTAAAATTTATTGCAATGTTCTAGCGTTCTCACACTACTTGCCTAGATTAGCTTGGCCACTTGCAGGTAATGTCCATTTTTGTAAAATAATGCTTGAAATGATGATAATAACACTGATCTAAAAACTGATCTGAACTTTCCAGCAATTTATCTGCAATCACGAAGTTACTAGAAAAAAAAACCCACAATTTTCTCATTTTAAGTATTCTCTGTAACCAGATTTTTAATATGTTATTTCTTGGCGATACCATGCAATGTGCATCTTCTTTTGATACTGTTACAACGTTATTTGGCATGCATAGGTAACTTGGTTTGTCGATGTTTTCAAACTTCGTCATTGGTAACATACATGCAGCATGCACACATTTCTGACCCACTTAACCTGCTCCTTTCGTCCTCCACCGGCCTTCAATGAGCATCCTCTTTTTCAAGAAATCTTCGCCATGATAGGTCCATCGCACGCTTCCCCCTACAAAATGTGTTCTTACAAGGTCAAGCTAGTAGCATCACTGACTTGAATGTTGTCCAGGAGTGGCAATGCACAACAAAACGAATGTGTTCAGATGCACTGCACGTGAAGGTGTTGTAAATTCGCAGTTAGTTTCCAACGAAACACGGTTTTTAATTTAAAGTGGCAAACGTAGCATGAAGATTGTCAGGAGTTGAGATTCCTCAATGTACAAGTAACTAAGTTAGCGTGGTCAAATGCATCATGAAGACTTTGTAAGAATCAAACATTATCAAGGTTATGCAAGATGGCAACAGTGGCCCGCTGGTTGTAAGGAAGTTACTGTTCTCAATGAGTGAATGATCAGATGCACCGTGAAGGATTTGTTCATTCGGTGTTTTACGAAAAGTTTTGTAGCGTTCCTAGTTAATCTTCTTCCCATAAAACGCGTTCAAACAGTACTTTGTTAGGTACGCAATGAACGAATTGATTAAGAGCGATCAGAAGCATCATGAAGTGTTTCAACAGCCAATGCAACATGAAAGTTTTGTATTATTGCTTGTTAGCGTTTTCATAAAACGTACTTTTTCTCTACCAGGTGGCAGTAGAGCCATGCTTATTGCAAGGAAATGATTGTTCTCACCAAACGAGTGGTTTAAATGAGATCAGATGAATCTTGAAGGTTTTGTAAGAGTCACGCACCATCACGTTTCTGCAAGATGGCAACAGTGGCTTGCTTGCTGTAAGGAAGTGGCTGTTCTCAATAAAAGAATGGGTTAAACGTGATCAGATGCATCATGAGAGTTTTGAAAGAGTCAAGCATCATCAGGTTGTTGTAAGATTGAAACAGTGGCCTGCTTGCTGTAAAGAAGTGGCTGTTCTCAATAAAAGACTGGGTTAAACGTGGTCAGATGCATCATGAAGTCGCTATACATGTATGGTTTCTTGTCAATCGTCTTCCGATAAAACGCGTTATTACTCTTCCAGGTGGGAATTATTTCCTGCTTGTTGCAAGGAAGTGAGTGTTCTCAACCAATAGATTAAACATGATCAGATGCATCATGAAGGTTTTGCACCTTTCCATGTATCATGAAGGTTTTGTATCGTTGCTTGTTAGTCTCCTTCACGTAAAACGTGTTTTTGTCTCTACAAGGTGGCAATACGGGCCTGCTTGTTGCAGGATGGTTAATCTCAATGAAAGCATGACTTAAACGTGATTAGATGCATATTTAAGTTTTTACACAAACGTGATCAGATGCATCGTGAAGGTTTTGAAAGAGTCAAGCATCATAAGGTTGTTATAAAATTGCAACAGTGGCCTGCTTGCCGTGAGGAAGTGGCTGTTCTCAATAAAAGATAGGGTTAAACGTGATTAGATGCATCATGAAGGTTTTGCACCTTTCCATGTATCATGAAGGTTTTGTATCGTTGCTTGTTAGCCTCCTTCACGTAAAACCTTTTTTCTCTACAAGGTGGCAATAGTGACCTGCTTGTTGCAAGAGGACGGTTAATCTCAATGAATGTATGACTTAAACGTGATTAGATGCATAATTAAGCTTTTACACAAACGTGAACAAATGCATCATTAAGGTTTTGCACAATCCATGGATCATGAAAGTTTTGTATTTTTGTTTGTTGATCTTCATACAAAACGTGTTTTACTCCACTAGGTTGCAATAGTGGCCTGCTTGTTGCAAGGAAGTGGTTCTTCTCAATGAACGAATTGGCTAAACGTGATCAGATGCTTCAAGAAGGTTTTGAAAGAGTCAAGCATCAAAAGGTTGTTGTAAAACTGCAACAGTGGACTGCTTGCAGTGAGGTAGTTACTCTTTTCAATGAACAATTGGGTTAAACGTGATCAGATACATCATGAAGGTATTGTACATGAATAGTTCCTTGTTAATCTTTTTCACATAAAACGTGTTGTTATTCTGCCGGGCGGCAAATATTGTCTGCTTGTTGAAAGAAAGAGATTGTTCTCAATAAACGAGTGGGTGAAATGTGATCAGATGCATCATGAAGGTTTTGTACGATCCATGCATCACCAAGGTTTTGTATCGTGCATTGTTGATCTTCTTCTCGTAAAATGTGTTCCTCCTCTACCAGCTGGTACTGTATTAGTGGTAATGCGTGTTGTAAGGCAGTGATTAATCTCAATAAACGAGCGGGTTAAACGTGATCAGATGCATCATGAAGGTTTTGCACGATCCATGTGTCACCAAGGTTTTGTATCGTTCCGTGTTAATCTATTTCTCGTAAAACGTGCTCCTACTCTACCAGGTGGTACTGTACCAGTGGTCTGCTTGTTGTAAGGCAGTGATTAATCTCAGAGTGAGTGGGTTAAACGTGATCAGATGCAACATGAAGGTTTTGTACAACCTAGGCATCATGAAAGTGCCTTCTTCATCTTCTTCCTGTAAAACATGTTTTATTCTGCCATGTGGCAACAGTGGCGTGCTAGTTGCAAGTGACTGTTCTCAGTTAATAGGTTAAACGTGATTAGATGCATCATGGAGGTTCTGCGCATTTTGTATCATTGCTTGTCAAATCGTCTCAGTGTTTTTACTTTACCAGGTGGCAATAATGGCCTGCTTGTTGCAAGGAAGGGGTTGTTCTCAATGGACGAATGGCTTAAACGTGATCACATGCACCATGAAGTTTTACCCGAATGTGACCGGAAGTATCATAAAGGTTTTGTAAAAGTAAAGCATCATCAGGTTTTTGTAAGATGGCAACAGTCGTCTACTTGTTGCAAGGAAGAAATTAATCCCAATGAACGAACGGATTAAAGGTGTTCAGATGCATCATGAAGGTCTTGTATGATCCTTGCATCATTAAGATTTGTAAAGTTCTTCCCTGATCGTCTACCAACAAATCGTGTTCTTACTATACCATGTGGCAACGGAGGCCCGTTTGTTGTACGGAAATGAGTAATCTCAACAAACGAGTGGGTTAAACAAGATCAGATGCATCACGAATGAAGATTTTGAACGATGAATGTGTTTCGGGTCACCGACAATCCCCAAGTTAAGGTCAGCGATCCTCATTTTTTATTGTTTCTGGCTTTTTACAACTGAAAAAAAATCCTACCTTATAACCTAGTTTAAAAAAGCATGTAACTGGAAACACACGAATTTTATGGTTGGCCATTTGGTTTTGCAAGGTTCTTTACTGATCATCTTCTTATAAAACGTGTTCTTACTCTACTATATGGCAACAGTGGATTACTTGTTATACGACAACAATTATTTAAAGAGAGCGAATGAGGAAATGTAATTCGATGCATCAAAATGGTTTTGCACGATCCATGCATCGTGGAGGGTTTGTAAGGTTCCTTGTTATTCTTCTTCTCTTAAAACATGCTCTAACACTGTCCAGTGACAACAGTAGTTTGCGTGTTGTAAAAGAGTCACTTATTTCCAATTAACGAGTGAGTTAAACGTAAGCAAAAGGTTTGGTAAGCCTACAAAAACAAGTCCCTACAGCAATAGTTGGCATATACATTAAAAGAAAGTGACTATTTCCAGTGAACGAATAAATTATACGAGATCAAAAGCATCACGAAGGCTTTATAGGAGTCAAACATCACAATGGTTTTGTATAACCACACACCATGCAGCTTTTGCAAGACCCCTTGTTGACCTTCCTCCCACAAAACGCGTTCCTACACTGCCAAATAAAAACAGTAGCTTTGCTCGTTATAAGGAATGGCTATTCCCAGTAAACGAACGCAGTAAACGCAGTCAAGCGTTATGAATGTTTATAAAACCACTTCTTGATCGTAATCCTACTAAACTCTGAAACAATCCTGTAACATTAGTTTCCTTGACAGCAGGTTTAATCTTTGACAGTAAACACAACACGGCAAGGTTTTTCTCTAACAGGCCTGAAATTCATACCTTTTTCTTGCACATCCGCGTCGTCATCCTCTTCGTCAAATACCTTTTCTTCTTCTTCAAAGGTCTGCACGAAACAAAAATGTTTCTCAATTATTCGGAAAACTGACAAGAAAATTTGTGAGAAGGGAACTTTTCAAATATCTCATATATTACAAATAGACAGATTGAGAAGAAGTGGAGTTTTGCAAATTTGCAAAAAAATAATGACCGAGTTGAGAAACGTTATGCAGTAGTGATATAGTGGCTGGAAGGTGGCAAGTTGAAATGCTGAACAACTACTCAAAACAACCCATTCTAAACGGTATTGAGAAATGATTTTCCGTCTGACAAGTTTGGCTTCAGGAATACCAGTTTCATGAGTGACTTCTTAAAAAATTTTCTCCTAAGTTCGATTTTTTAGTGTTACCTGCAAAGTCACAAGTTGACGATACACCCCCTCTGTCTGCATGAGCTCAGAATGAGTACCCTTTTCTGCAACAACGCCGTCTTGTACAGCAGCAATCTTGTTGGCATTTCTAACTGTTGACAAACGATGGGCAATAACAACTGTTGTGCGTCCTTCGCGAGCCTTTCGGGAACAAAATAGAAATGGTAAGATATCTGAAAAAAGTACTTACTCAACGCATGCACTTCTCTTGCAGGTCATACATCTGTTTAAACGGCATAAAAAAATTCTAGCGCTACTGGTCTAATATAGACAGACAGACAAAGAGACATATGCAAATCCAAACTTGTAGTTTTACTGGTCTGGTTTACGGATTGTACAGTTCGAAACCATCCCTCTCTCCTTCCCTGTAGGAATGTTGTCTCCCTGAACCTACCTTATCCAGTGCCGCCTGTACAACTGATTCACTTTCAGTATCCAATATCATCCCCTCCCCTGTAAGTTTATTGTCTCCCTGTACCCACCTTATCCAGTGCTGCCTGTACAACTGATTCACTCTCGGTATCAAGAGCAGATGTGGCTTCATCCAGGAGCAGAATCTTGGGGTCTCGCACTAGGGCGCGAGCGATTGCCACACGCTGCTTCTGCCCCCCACTTAACTGAGCACCTCGTTCACCAACCAGAGTTTCATAACCCTGGATATTTACAAAAGAGGGAGTCAGCAAGAGTAATTCTAAGTTCAGTCAGAAAATGATAAACCCAAAGCACATCGTAGCACACGCAATCTTCCACCTCCACCAGTCTAGTTTTCATCAGTATAAAATACAATGATGAATTTCCAGAACAGGGAAATCGATCAAGCTTTACAGAATGTCTGAACAAAATTACTCCAATGAAAAAGAAGACACAGAACAAAACAAGTGATGACGAAGATGACTACGATGAACAAGGTGATGTTAGTACTTAGTCATGGCTATGACTATGATGGTGATGGTTGAAAAAGGGAAAACGATTTACTAAATTTATTTTCCACCTTAGACAAGAAGTCGCGCTATTAATTACAACGCACGCTTCTCTTCTTTTCACGTTTTAAAGCTCCTAATTTTATACTTAAATTTTAACTCTGAAAAGCTTGAGGCGGACATATTAGTTCTTTCTTTCCCAAATGTTAACCGTGACTAGAGTTTTGTACTGCAACAAAGATATAAACATGACAAGGGTAATACTCGAGTGATGACCACCAGCGGTATCGTAATCTTGAAAGCTCTTAGTTCGATGTCTTACATTTAGATACTTGCTTTCTCATTTAGAACAGTAAACAAACAAGTAAGAACTAACGAAAAGAAGAATCTGTGTTCTATGGGTGCTAACTAAAGCCTGGTTTTCATGAGCGACGTAAGGGACGGAAGCACAAGCGGAAATGCTCTTATGTCAGTTATGTCACCGTGAAAACGGGCTTGACGCAAGCATAGCAACGACGGAAGAACAAACACAAATATCAAACTCCTTTCCTTATGCTTCCGCCTACGTTGTGTTTTGTTTTCACGGCGACGTAAGTGACGGAAGCTCAACAGAAGCAGAAACGGAGACGGAAGAAAAAAGAAATCTTCCGTTCCTTCCGTCTCTGCTTCCGTCGAGCTTGTCCTTATGTCAACCCGTTTTCACGATGACATAAGAGTCTTCCGCTTCCGCTTCCGCTTGTGCTTCCGTTCCTTACGTCGCTCGTGAAAACCAGGCTTAAAGGTGCACATGGCCTAAACACATCCCTTTCACAGTAGGTGTGAGTTCCAACCGCTTGTAAACCCACTCGTTACGGCCACACAAAATGCTACGCTTTTCAGCACAAAATGGAATGCAGTTATAAGTTTGCAATGTACTCTTAGGTGCCAAATAAACGTACACCCTACTTAATAAATATTCGATATTTTCCAACCCTCTCCCTGGGGCTTAATAGGAGCTACCCCGTTTAATAGTTTTTCACGTCCGAGAATGAATTAGAGGCCAAAGAAAAAACAGTAAATGCTCGGCGAGCATTTTCCCGCCAAAAATCATACTCCACAACACGCGCGTTATGTTGCATCGTGTGATCCCTGCTTTGCTGCTCTTCTAGGTTTTCTGCAATTCAGTAAAGTACACTGATAGTTCCCATCCCCAACGGTTTATTGAAATGTTCAGAAATTCCCCTCCCCGTTAATTTTGACCACCCCATTTATTTATCACCTGAGAGTACCTGAGGAAGCTTTGAAATAAAGTCGTGAGCGTTTGCCATCCGAGTCGCCTTCTCAATTTCTCCTTGTGTAATCCCTTCCTGTCCATAGCGAATATTTTCTGCAATTGTTGTGGCAAACAAGACTGGTTCTTGGCTGACAATGCCAATATGCTGCCGCAACCAAGCAACATTTAAAGAGCGAATGTCCCTACCATCTAGTAATACCTAATAAGGCAAGTAAAAAGAAAAAAGGTGAGTTGTCTTAGATTGTTTTCTTATCGCAGTACTCCCATTTTCTTCAGTCTTACTGTATTTTACTCAAATCAAGCCCTACAAAGACCACGTAAATACAGAAAAACAAACCTGCCTAATCACATATAGAACTCCCACCATTTTTCATAAATGGTGACAAGGACAGCACGTAAGCTACCAAGTAACAATGTTTTGTGATATAAAGGTTTGGAGTTGCACACGTCGCTGGCTAGTATGTCAAAGATTTCGTTCAGCTAAACACTGCCTCCGCTTTGGAAAAGTTTCGCGAATGGAAACAAATTTTTCGGTTTTCCAAAAGGAAAATAAATTCTACAATCAGTAGCTAACCCAACGCATTTGACACTAAACTCAAGAAAAACGCCATGACTAAGCAAGAAAAAACAGAAACAAAGAGCTATTTTCTTAATTTCTAAACACTCACTTGTCCTTCCTGAGGGTCGTAAAACCGTTGGATGAGTTTGACGACTGTGCTTTTGCCACACCCACTCTCGCCTACCAAGGCCACAGTCTCGCCGGTATCCACTGTCAGATTGAGACCATTCAACACCTGTGGTGAGATCGAAAGTGACGTTATTGCACAGGCACAGAGCACTGTAGTTAGCAGTGTGGCCGAAGTGAGGCAAGTTTGGCTAAAAGACAAAATAAATGTGTCAATACAAAGGCGTTTTTAAATTCAGTGGTCTCCCATTAGCGGTCTATTTTGAATGTGGTTATCTCGAAAATCTTGCTGTCTCGAACCGAATCCCGTTTTTCTTTTCACTGATTCATTATGGGTTATTTTGAACTCCCGCAATATGGAACATTTTGTGTTTCTAGAAAAGAGGGGACTTCTGCATGCCGCTTCCCCCTCCTCTTTCCCAAGGTGCTGGAATTTACGTTTTTTTTTTCGCTGCTGAAAAAATAGTTATACAGGGTTGCCACTATTAACTGGATGTGAAATTCAAGGACATTTCCAGGACTTTTCAGGACCTTTTCAAGCAAAATCAAGGACCTTCCTTACCAAAAAAGCTTTATTATTCTGTATAGTAATTTAACAATGTGCTTTACAGGACTTGCTTCTGGGGAAAAATCAAGTCCCTGTTTTGGTTTTCAGACATTGTTACATAAAAAGTTTTATGTCTGGTCGTGACAAACTACCAATTTTGATTATTAATTGCAGTTAACGGTGAAAATTTTTGTTCGTTCCAGGACTTTTCAGGACCGTAACCCAAATTCAAGCACTTTCTAGGGCCTGGAATTATCTTTTTCCGATTCCAGGATATTCCAGGATTTTCAAGGACCTTGGCAACCCTGGGTACAGCTCTAGAATGCCCTGCTTTGAAGGCAAATAAGCCATGTTATCAGAATCCGTTCCAACCTTAGGAAGACAACTCAAGTACTTGGTAAGCGATCTTACCTTCACCTCCTCGCGCGATGGGTAAACAAAATGTACATCTCTGAACTCAATGTTACCAGTTACTGCGGATGGCTTTTCGCCCAACTCGGAACTTGGGTCAATTGGAGAAACCTAAGGAACACAGTTTCTCAATTCTTATTAGTGTCAGAGGATGATCAATGCACGCACTCTTTCAGAAAAGTGACAAATACGTATCAAGCAATGGGTTGCGAAATGGTCATTCTGCTTCTCGCGCTTCTATTCATACGGCTTCCGGTCAATCGCGGTATCATATGAAAACGATCGATTACATCACGCTAGTCTTCAGCAAATCACATCTGATAAATAAATGGTGATATTAACAATACTAATCAAAATTAAAGCTAACTCTATTAATGATGTTGTGAGATTCTATACTCACTCGAGTTCTCCTACCAATACTAGTCATCATATTTAATTTCGCCAAGTAGATACACATTTAAGGTACTAATCCTATCAAAATGTACCGTGTTACTCATGAATAGCTTGTAGCGATATGACCATAATTATAGTAGTAGAACCAATAAAACTTGTGGTGGTAAAATATCCCATCAATCATACTTCTTCATAATTTTGATACAAAGGACTTAAATAACGCTCCAGCTCTCATACAAACCCTACCAATCACATTAGGAATAACTAGTGGACTAGCCCTACCAATCAAAGAAATACCTCTTACTAGCCGAGTGCGAGGTCCGTACAGCAAGTTATGGACCGAGCTTTTTGCTTCCTTTTATGGCCCAAGCGCAAAGTGCACGGACCATGAAAACAAGGAAGGAAAAAACGAGGACCATTAACTTGCTGTATGGACCGAGCAAACGAGGTTATATGGCTTAGTTGATTATTCCGGTTTTGAAAAGAATATCGAGAGCTAGCGGTCCGTACGGCTACTTACGGACCTGGAATTGACCAATCACAGAACGCGAAATCAGTCAGCCATATAATAGGTTGTAACACACTTACCCTATCAATGACCAAAAACACTTTGTAAGCTGCTCCTCGTGCTGTAGCAACGGCTTCCAGGTTTGGCCCGGCTTGACCCAACTGTGTTGCGGCCACCATCACCGCAAAGAAAACCTGTGTGTTGTGACATACAAGGTGTCCTTAACTATCAATAATCATCAAGCCTTAGTAATTTCCCATGTGCTGTCTGCATTGGCTGTACAGGACATTGCTAAAGGAGTTGCATGAACTGCATTAGCCACTTTCAATTAAAAAAAGACTGCAACATAACGAAAATCTTCACTGAACTTGTTTTTCACAAATTTCTATTGTAAAGTCTCTTACATTCTGATCCCCATTAACGTCACCATCTTCATCAATAGAGCTTCCAAATTAACACACACTCGCCCTCTTCAACACGACTCATCCTTATCCTCATCACAACTTCAAGCTATCTTAAGGTCATTCCCCCCTTTTGCAGTTCGCAGCTCGTCTGCGCATGAGGTTGAAATTAAGATTTTTGAGAGATTTCAATGTTCCTTGACAAATCAAATACAGTTAAACTAACGATTGGTAAAAATAATCGGAAAAATTGAAATTTGTTCGATTTAAGCCAAGTTTTGTTAAACTCGCCCAAGACTCCCCTCGAAAAATGAGGAAAAAACGTCTATTTTTGCGATACTTTTCACAATATCTCCTAAACAAGCACGGTGACCCCCTAGTTTTTTTCTACCAATTTGAGTTATGACCATACAACTCCATGTTCAGAAAAAAGTAGAAAATTCTGAGTGCTAGAAAATACGATAAAGTTGAAAAGTATCGGCGTGAATTGATTGTTACTCTGGATTTGGTAACCAAGGCAACAATTTTCACTTGAAAGAAGCTCCGATACCATAAACACGTTTTTGCTTAAACACTCAAAGCAAATGTTTTAAATATCTAGGATTGTTTATTACTTCATTTTTCGTATATTTCCGATTTCTGAACATTTGATTTGACACTCCGAAGAATAGTGGGTACAGTTACCTTGCACTTCTTTCATTAACGAAAATATAGCCCCAGGGGGGTGGACTTCTGTCCCAGCTATCTCTAAAAGTAGTTTGGGGACCCCCCTTTTTTATTTATTTTTTGGGGCTTACATATACTAAATTATTCATGGACAAAGTTTTACCAAAATCTGAGTGCAGGTTCTATTTTGGATGGGATGACCTTAACAGTATGGCATGTTTAACTTCATCAACACACCCTTCCAAATATCCACACATACTCATCCTTATCAGCACTTTCCCTATTTTCATTGTTAAAAAAATCCACATCAACCTCTCATTCTCATAACACATACTCATCAACGCAACGTCACTTTGACAACACAAACTCATTGATCAACAGATCCACACAATTATCCATACACCTTAATTTTCATTGAAACATCCACGAATACATCATTTTTTCAATACACTCTCTACCTCAATATCATATTCAAACATATACAATGCTAATACTTTCTCTCAACACCATCTTCGTTTACATCATCATCACCAACACATCTTAAACTTCATTCAACAGAAAACACAACATCTTTGTCCTCTTTAACATATCCATCGCCATCTTCAACAACATTTCCTCATAAACGCCCATGGATTCTCATCATCACATTCACACCCTCAACAGTACATCCTTATTTTTATAACTACATTCTCACTGACTACCCGTCCCCTTCTCATCAATCAATCCTCTCTGATACTTCCCAGTCCCAATCCCTGTCAATGTATTATCATTTCATCTACATATTCTCACACTTGTCAAGATGCTCACCAACGCATCCTTTGCAACCGTCTTCGTCAGCGCGCTTTATTATCCTAACAATGCATCAACGCATTTTCATCAAGGTGTTCTCTACAACAAATTCCTGTTCATGTCAACAAGATCTAGTTTTAACTTTTTCAAATGCAGCATATTCTTCGCCTCTTTCATCACACGTTCCCATCATCACTATCATGAACTTTCCCTCATCCTTATCAACACATCTGCCTCAACACATCCTCATCCTCGTCAACAACTCCAGTTGTAAAGATTTAAGTAAAAGGGTGTAAAGGCTGACAAGCAACACTGGTAATGGAAACGTACACAGTGATGCTGCGTTGAGGAAAAAGTACTGAAGATGTTAATTAATGTTAAAACTGACGAACTTAAAATTGATCAGGATAACAAGCAACAATGGTAATAAAAACGATACTGATGCATGCTTGTATAGAGGATGAAATTAAAACATGATGATAACCGATGATGGCGGGAGCAGATCAATCCTACTGATGGAAAAAATATTTTGGCAGAAGTAACGTTGTCATAAATGATGTCAATAAACTTCATTATGGTAAGAGTGATAGGTATATTAAGATTGTAATTGCAAGTGAGATTTAAAAGAGACAAGGACAATACTACACATGTAGTCTGACAATGCTAGCAAAAAATAAGACAGTTCCATGGAAAGAAAAAAAGAAGAACGAGAGACGAAAGACCCATAGTATGATGAAAAAGGTTACAGAAAGAACAAGGCAAAACTACATGTAAAGATCACAGAAATAGAAGACAGGTCTTTAAAAAGGTACATTTGAGCGTAGCTTTGTGTACTTCCAACAAACAAAAAAACATCTTTGGTAAACAAACAAATACACAAAGCAGTGTTATCTTACAATCAGAAGGTCTCCTGCTTTCATCTCTTCACCGATGATAAGGGTGGAACCATACCTACGGGACAATAAAGAAATCAATGTACAAACTTGCTATGGGTGTTTGTCAACACTGTACACATACAAAGAATTGCTAAAATATTACTGTCACACTTTAATTTTCACAATAACTGGAAAGAAAAACAAAAGGAAAGATATCTGTTTTTGAAAACTTTGCATCAGTAGTTCTAATTCTCGGGACAACAACAGAAGTTTACATCCAATCAAGAAAGGCAGTAAACTACAGCAGTCAAACCACCTAAACTGAAGCACATAAACTCATCAATTACAATATCAGTTATGATAATCACTGTGTATCTAAAACTGAATTTATTGTTTAAATGTCACTGGTCATGAGTGTTGAACCACAGCTAAGGCTGTCTCTCAGCTTACCAAAACGACAAGGCGTAACTCCCAAATATAATGATCTGGAATGTGCCAATACCCAGGCCCGAGACAAAGCCTTTTCTCACTCCAAAATCTCTGGCTTCACTCAGTTGCAAGTCGTACCTGCAATGAGAATTTCAACATATTGGTTTTAAATTAATAGTCAAATTTATTTTTACTAGTTTTGTCACTACAGCTACTTGTACATGTAGAGAAAAATATTCAATTGATTCACTCTTTCAAGGACTATCATGTGTTGATAATATGGATGGTCAAACAGACAATCAGTTACAGTGTACAACCCTTCATACTATCTTTTGTCATATGGGTATACACTAATAGCATTTCTTCCCTCTGCAGTCTTTTCTAACTCCAACCTGGACAAAAAAGAACCTTTCATACTTTTGTATTGATATTCTGGGCGAGCAGTTACTGTAACTACTCAACCCCCCCCCCCCCATCAGGTCAACATGGAAACAGCAACTTTATAATGTCCCTTGCCCTGATAAACGGTATTAGTTATAATCCTTCTCAGGATTAAATCTTGATTAGCCATGATTGCCTATACTGTATTAGCTTAGTGTACCTTAAATATTCCTTTTCCTCTCCACCAAATGCTGCAACTGTGCGAATAGATGACAACACTTCCTCAGCAATGCTTCCGGCTTTTGCGTAGGCATCAAGTTCTTTTGTAGTAAAGCTAGTGAATAACTGTAAAAGTTCGAAAATAAGATGCGAAAGGCATACATGTAAATAAGTACGAACCCTTCAGAAGTTGGAAGTTAATCAGCCTAAAACAGCCAGTGACTTATCTAAACTAAAACAAATTTCATTGAGAACCAAATAAATTCAGTGTAAAGCATTTCAGTCATTACCTTTGCCATTATTCCTCCAGCAACAGCCAGGAGTGGAGTCACTGACAACATAACAAGGGTGAGTTTCCAGCCATAGAAGAATCCCATGACAAAACCAGTGAAGAACAGCGTAATGGCTTGTATGAAGAGGGCAACTTTGTGGCCCATGCCATCATAAACTTTATTGAGATCACTGGATAACAGAATTTATTTAGTGAGGTTAAAGTTAGTATGTCTTTTGTTATTGTTTTTTTTATATTTAGAGTCATACATAGATGTCTATTAACTAAAGTTACCGGACAGGTATATTTAGATGTTTATAATATGTACATAGCAAACAAAATTGGTTTGAATTTTTTTTATGGCACAATAAGCATTCTAACAGGCAAGATTTGCCTTCATGTTTCAAAATGACCGCGCAAAGGAAAAAATATGTCCAAGTTTGGCATCATTCACAGTTCCAAGTCAAACTCTGACTCTTCAATCGCTGTCCAGAGAAATATCTTGTTTTGTGTTTTCCTGACTTTTCGTATTATTAACAATAGCTGTAAAGAATGCCAGATTGAAGACTTTGTAAAATAAAGTACATAATTACATGTATGTACCTAGTACTGTAGTTATTAATAACACTCATCTTGCACCAAAGAACTTTCTGTTATTTTAGCCTCTTATTAATTCACAGTGGTAGTGGAGGTGAGTGGGTAAAGATGAGCCCCAAATGTTTGTAAATATTAGAGAAAAGCACAGTTCGACCATTATACATATGAAGTGTTAAAACAAAAGTATTCAGCTGGTTAGTTTTACCAGTTACTATAATAGTCTGCAGTCAGATGATCCTAAGCTTAACTGTCACAACCAATACAATGTACATGAACATTAACTTACTCAGTGAGACGAGTGTTCAGTTCTCCTGGATCATTGCAATCGAACCAGCCAATGTCTTGATTTAAAATGGCTCTAAAGAAATGGAGTCTCATCTGTTTGATCTGTCGGGCTGCCGTCAGCGACCAAAACCCCATCTGACCATAACCAATTACCAGGGTACCAATGGCAAGGTAGATGTAATACAGAGAAAACTGGGATATGTCCTTTTCAAGGGTTGCTGCATCAATGGTTTTATTCAAGTGCATATCTCTGAAAAAGTCTGTAAATACTGTAATCAAGTCTCCAAAGACGAGGAATTGCAGTGGCATAGCTACACCATGGGCAATAGAACAGAATGTTCCAATGACGATGAGAACTTTGTCCAATCCAGTGCTATAGCGGAACTAGGTAAATCAATCAAAATGTGGAGAAAAGTTGCAATTATTAACTAAGTACACAGCTAAACAAATAAACAACAAAAAACATTTCTTAAGATATATTCATATTTCTCCTTATGTAAAATCAAGTTACTGTTCACGAGCTAAGAGTACTCAAGTTTGCTGTTTTTTGGGGGACAGACAATTTTGTTCAGTACTAACAGTATTTCAGGGTGGCAAGGATTTGGCTGACAAAACTACTCAGTTCATACATCAAAAATGCCCCTTCCCCTCCCCTCCCTTTCTAAATTTTTCTAAAATTAAATAGTTTTTACCCATTCAAGCAAAACCAAATATCATCAGTGACCAGGGATACTTTAAACTGTCTAGTAAAGATTGCTGCATAGTACCAAATTAGACAGTGTATTTTTTATCATTAAATTGATTTACATGTATTGCTTTATTTGCAAGCACCTCGCTGGCATCACTTCAATTTAAGTTTATTTTCAAAAAATCCCCAGGGGGGCTAAAATATTTTAGGTAAAATGTGGTAAACTGAACTTACAGCTTTTGAACACATTGACCTAAAATTGCTAAGTGATGCATTAAATATATATTCACATTATTTAGTAATATTTCTATACTTCTTCTCTAATGAGTTGTTACTTAGAATTTTTCAAAAATGCTTCACCTGACAGAGATTGATTCAAGAGATTTGTGATAAAGTACATATTACACGAAAGTGTCAATAAATTCATAAAATTTAGGTCACATAATAAATTACCGTAAATGATCTAATAAAAACCCAGCTTACAATAAATGCCCTGTATCTAGTAGACGCCCCCTCTGAATAGAACTTTGGATTAAACACCCCTCTCTATTAAACGCCCCCCATCTAATAGATGCCCCCCTAGGGGAGGGGGAGTTTATTACATAATTCCCAGAAAATTTTTTTTTCCATAACTGGATCAAGGGCCTTGGAAATCGTGTCTTGCTTTAGTTCAAATAATAATAATAATAATAATAGATATTTTTATAGCGCCATATACACTAAATGCCCTATGGCGCTTTACAATTCTAC
>JAOBRG010043339.1:23248-35653 GCA_027574985.1 Umimayanthus nakama | reverse complement strand
TACTACTACTACTACTACTACTACTACTACTTTTACTATTGAAATTCTTAGTTTTAATCAACACATAATATTATTATTATTGTTACCGTTACTACAATTTGTAAAGATTGTAATAAGCCGTGCTTTGGCAATATGTAAATACGTTACGTCATGCCAATAAAGCCAAATGTTACTTACTATTACTACTACTACTACTACTACTACTACTATTACTACTACTACGATTACTACTACTATTACTACTGCTACTACTACTACTACTACTACTACTATTACTACTACTACTATTACTACTACTACGATTACTACTACTATTACTACTATTATTACTACTACTACTACTACTACTACAATTACTACAACTACAAACGCAGGAGGTAGCCTTCTTTTCAGGATAAATGACCGTGTATACAAAAGAATGAGCAAGACTGATACACAAGCTTTTAAAAAATGTCAAACAAAGCCAAAGAAAAACTTGAACCTCATTGGTTTCTTCTCGAAATAGGCTTCCTGTCGATACGCTTTTTGCAAAATCAAGAAGGAGGGGGGAGGGGGGGGGGGCTTCTGTTCGATATATTAACTTATTTGGTTCTTTTCGAAGTTTAATGGTATTTCAACCGATGCTGCAAGGAGCAGATAGATGTTGATAAAGTTGTTGAAAGTGAAAGGAATGCCTGTGATTTGAAGCATTTTGCTGCCGCGCTTGTACATACAAAGCAATGTAATTCTTCAAGTTAAAGATCCATAAAACAACAGATTTTAAATTACATTGAGAAATTGTAACTAAGTTAAATACAGCCATTTTGAAATCACTGGTGATTCCTGCATTCTTATTGATTCCCGAAAGCAGAAGTTCAGCTGTAGTCGCACTGTTTATAGTCTGTAATCGAACGTTTTGGGTCTGTATTCGGGCTGTATTGAACAACCAATAAGAAGGCAGAAAAAGCTCAGACAGCCAATCACATCACAGCAAAACAAGGTTGCTCAACCTATAAAAACTTTGAAAGGAGAGACAAATTTGACAAGTCCTTGCCAAATTACGCTCCGCTCAGTTCAATTACCGTTACTAAGTTGATATGTTTGAATTACGTTGAAATTTTAAGGTAGGTGAGGGGATAGTGTACCATCATCAGAATTCCATTCCTCCTGCCATCATAAAATATTTGGAGAAAGAGAAGCCTGTTGATCAGTAACAGTTTGGTATTTCACAGCAGGTGAACACCGAATTGTTTTACACTTTCCCGATTTGTTTAGAGTTTCTCTGTCAAACAATGTGAATTTGGGTTTCTTGACGTGAGGTGCAGCAGTAGAAGTTTAAGTGATTATCGAAGGTGCAAACAGCTAGTGGTTCTTTGAAATTTTGGAAGACTTGCACTATCTAAAAAAAAACACCGTGCATTTAGAAGTAGATCTATAAGGTTTTTCTAGTTTTTTTTTACATTCAAATATCTTGACTTTGCAAATACGAATATAATACAATGTTTTCCGTCATTGCTTTAATTTTATTGTACAACACTATAAAAATATTGAAACGCGTCTTACAGTTTTATGTGAGTTAAATAAATCCCAGGACGCATGGGAAATCGAACAGTTGTTCGAGAAGGCGGAGGTTCAAAACAGCAGCTCATCAAATTGCAAATCAAGGGACACGGAAGTCGAGACAGCAAGACTTCCCTCTAACGAAGCAAATGACATTAAGATGTGTTTAACTTGGCCATTTGGCAAGTTTGGGCTACAAATGGGATCAATATGCATAGATAAAATTTGTGTCTACCCTCTGTAACTTTATACCCGGCTCGGGGGATGGGAGAGGAATGACCTCGCTGTTTAGGCTACATATCGATACACTACTTATCCGGCGTTTAGGGCGATTTCTCCTAGAGATGAATTTATCGCAGCTATGTAAATACAATTTAAGCCCCGGAAAAATATACGCCGGAAATAGTGTCGTTTCTTCTGTACGAAGCGTATCCACTTTTCGAACAACCGACTAGTACTCCACGAGACACTTTCCTAGGTTACTTTATCGGATTTATAACTTTTTTAAAACCGTTTTCAAATTATAAGAATTCCACTTTTTTGAAAACTTTGAAGTTTATATAGAATAAACTTGCGTAGCACTATGCTTCCACAACACATTTCAGGCCGCCGAAACTTAGGGTGAGCAGGAGGCTGTTAGGTGTGATACACTGTAGTCGTGGAATTGATCTTCTGTGCCACGAATCTTCATTCTCGACTAAACTGAAAATGAGCGCCGGAAGTAAGATTGTTTTGTATTGGTATTTGAAATACCACTAATTACAACGTTAGCTGTATTGACTAAACACGTTTTTGTTCTATCTAAACAGTGTACTCGCTCAACAGTTATATAAAGCTGTTTTTTCAGTTTGTGCTTGCGATACGCCTTCTGAATGGTCATCGCCGCCAGTTCCCTCGCATCGGCTTTGTTTGGGCCGTAACGTGTACGCCACAGGCCAAAACGAGCCTCCATTTTCTTAACAATTAGATCAAATACATCCGATGATTCGAGTTGGCCTTCTTTTTCCAAAGCACGTTTCACAAGTGATTTCATTACATCAAATATATGAGCTTTATCTCCTTTTCGAAGAGGAATTTCCATACGAAGGATTTTCATGCTGTTTGGTTGTGGAATACAAAGTGGTTGATCAAGATGTGCAACAAACTCAGAGAGTTCCTTGTAGGGAAGAGTTTGCGCTCCGTTTGGTGCAAACAGACCCCATACTTCATAAAAGTTCTCAATTGTTGCTTCAGTGATTACAAACTCATCTTCTTCTTGAATGGAGCTGACATTTTGTAAAACAATAGCAATGTACATGTTAATCATGATAAGAAACACGATAAAGATGTAGCTAGCGATGTAGGCTACAGCTGTCAAGGAGTGCCCACAGTTTCCGTTTACAAGACCCTTGTGAGTTGGGTCACAGTCAGGAGATTTAACTGAAAGAGACTCGAGAATGTCGTCCCAGCCCGCGCCCGTCGAGAGCCGAAACAAAAGCAGCATCGAATTACCAAAGTCTTCAAAGTTTACCATATCGTTAATGCTTCCTTGATGGTTTACGTTTCCAAATAAGGTCATTCCGATGATTGCATAGATGAAAACGACTATGAATAATAATGTCCCCACATTCAAAAGGGAAGGCAAAGAAATGATTAAGGCGATTATCAATTGGCGAACGCCTTTGGCAACACTAAGAAACTTCAGTAGCCTGGCAACTCTGAAAATCCGTAGAATGCGTAACACACTGGGATTGATTGGCTGCCTCGTATCAATTAGATCAAGAACGATACCTGCAAAGGCAACACAAACATTTTAGCCAAAAGCATTGCAACAAGAACTAACACCTAACCTTATTTTACGCGATAAAATTTACTCATTTGAAAAAGCAAAGTAGTTATAGTTTTGAAAGTCAAAACCACGCGATGTTAAAATAACCGCTAAATTTTCTTGACAAGACACAACACAAGACACTTCTTACACGACAAAGAACGGTTTCACTCATTCTAAGGTCGTTGATAACTTTTCTTGATTAAAACAGCTTTTGTCTTCCTCGACTAATTTACAGTGACATTCCCGTCGATCATTAGACAACTATTATCAACCCAGTCAGAAGGGGTACAAAGTGGTCAAAAAATAAGAACAATTATTAGTTGAACAGCCTCTCCGGAAGGCAACTTTAGCTGGTATTTTTGGTAACAAACATGAGCAGCGAAGCTGCGAGCTCGAGGGGCCGAAGGCCCGAGTGAGTCAAGTCGGCGAACGAAGCGAGGCGCCAGTTGGGGCCTGAGGCCGACTCTTGTTAACTTTGTCACAGCCTCCTTTCCCCATTTTAGCCTAAGTTGACCCTAATTACTATATCGCTCAACATGCCCTCCAAAGTTCGAGATAGAATTACTGCTTAGAGTGCCTGCGGATCGGAGGAGGCTCTCTATACTCCTTGTTTCAGACTACAACCACAATACAAGGTCAAAAAATACACTTAAAGTAAACAATTGTATTGAAAAATTCATTTCCCACTGTGACTCAAAAATACACCGGAACCCGGATATAAAGCACTTTTTGATAGTGCGAAACGGATCGATTTTGTTTTCAAAACAAACCTGATAACTCCACAGACCTGAATCTTTCTCCGAAGTAGCTCGTTTAACCCGGGCTCTTCCTAAAATTTCCTTGATTTTATGGTAACTTTCATTACATCCGGGTTACCAGTTTTTTTCTTATTCGATGTTGTACCTGTATCAGACAACAAGAAGACTGCGTTTCCCATTCGGGAAATATGGACAACCGCTGACACATTAAACGGCAACTGGTTCTTCAATGTGGCGGCTGACATGACAACCAACTTCTTTACAAGTTCTTGGCACTTTCTTCTTTACCAAAAGCAGTTTTTGTTTGGGCAAAACTTATGCAAAAATAGTAAAGATTCGATGTTTGTTCAAATTTTGAAGTGCCACTTTTGACCCCTAAGATGGGACTAAGACCTTAATGCATAAAATGTACGACAAAATCTGATTAAGAAACTGTTCTAGTCTGTAGATAGCGCCTGATGTTACTTTTCGTTTTCCTCTCTTACTTTCACCTTCTTAGGTTTCCCACATGTTCTTTTTTATTCAATCTTTCAAATCTGTCTCTCTGGTTTTTGGTTCTATTGTTTTGCTTCACACATTCTTTCTGAAGTTTCCTTTCACCAGTAGAGGCTACAACAGTTAGAAAATTAGATACGAGTGATTTTACTAACCTGTTATTGACATTATGACTATAAAAAAATCAAACACATTCCAGGCCGCCTTGAAGTAATGAATTCCAAGGGCAGTCAGTTTTACCAGAGCTTCCAACAGGAACACCGAGGTAAACAGTATGCTCATAACTCGTTTCAACCGGGCAATGCCACAGTCATAGTTAAGGAAACAAAAAAGGAGTATGACGCGTTTCTAGGGAGTCTCATTACAAGTAAAAACACTTTTCAGCACTCACATAACACATATGGCAACGTTCTCGTAAACTTACAGTTGTTTGAGGAACGTTTTACATATCGTTGCCAAGTAGGAACAGGAAAAGTACGGTTGTAAAAACTGACTGTAAGGTTTTAAGAGGCAGTCTGTTTTCGGCAAAAACTGGACATAAAAACTCTGAGATCAGGTAAACAATTTAAACTATATTGGAAACAAACACACCTACCAGTAAAGAACTAAAAAAGGTTTGGTGTGTTTAAGAGTGTGTTTGTGTGTGTGTGTATGTGCTTGTGTTTTTTTAACTGATGTTGAAGTGAGCCAAAATCCGCGGCCCCCCTCCTTCAAACCATATCGGCTTGGAAAGCCAAATCGAGGTTTTGCATAGCTTATATATTTTGCTATAGACACGATTATTGTGTTTTGCGCCATCCGGCAGATATATCATTCTTCAGTAGATAACTGTTAACACATATTTATAGGTATTAACAAAATATGATTAAAATGCAGCAAACTACACCGCCGCACGGTATTATGTAAACGTCTCTAGCCTTATCAAAGGATATTTAACGCTTTAGTCACGCTTTCCGGCTGGCCGTAGTGCTGAATCATCATCAATATCATGTTGAGTGTGATAACACCCAATACCGTGATCTCAAACTTCTCGCTCGTTACTGCGTCAAACATCCGGCTACGCACCCAGCCCTAGAGAGGAAATACCAACCAACCACACCGTTGATAGTAACAACACAACCATTGTTCGACATGTGAGCAATTCTCTATCAAGTACAGGCAATGCTTGTCGGAGTTAGATAGAAAGTTATTTGAAAGATAAATACCTTTCGACTTCATACCTTGTTTACAGATTATCCCGAGTTATCATAACCCGTCATCTTTTTATACTAAATTTTTTGTAAAAGTATACCCCACTAACATACCTCTGAAAATTTAAGATGGTACCCCTCTGATACACCAAATATAAAGTATTGCGCGCGTTCCATAAGACTATTATTATAGGAAGTACCCCTTCAGTTCAAGCGCGTTGGCTAATCGGACGTTTCTTAGCTTTAATTTTTTGAAATATTACGACTAAATCAGCTGTGTTTGTTCAAATTATCTTAAATTACCCTTTCTCCATACAATCTGTGATACAGTTGGAGCACGAAATCCCTACCATTTAATTAACCTATCTAGTATCAAAAAGGAACGACCGCTATCGTCGTGTATATCCAAGGGGCACTGCCATTGGCTATAGTTCACCAGCTCACAACGTTTGCCCGTCTCTTATAAAACCTGATTACATGACATCATGCCCGCTCCAGGTTTGACTTTTCTTTGAATCATAGATTGCCTTCATACAAGGATGCATCTGTATTGCGACCCACTTGTTCCAACTCCAGACTACCTTGGGAAAATTGCAAAATTTGGCTTCTCTCAAGATATCTGTGTTGCAAAGATACCAGTCTTACCTGCGGCCTGTATTTAAGAAGTTTTGATATCTGTTTCTTTTTTACAGCTTTTCTCAGCACTCCGACCCACTTGCGTTGTTTTTCAGTGAGAAATAAGCCAACGCCATCATCGTACTGGAACGGAATTAAACTTTAATTTTTATTTGGTTATAAAGTTTGAAAAAAAAGACATGATTTGATAGGAAACATAATATTAAGATATTCAAAGACAGTCATCTTTACGCTACATTTGTGACTTAATGAAAGCCTATTTACTCAAATTCAGTAACTTCTCCATGTACATACAAAAAGACCTTTGTTAGTGACTTGTTAGAACTATAAAACGGCTTTTACATTTCGTTTTCCCTCACTTTCGTCTATCCTACAATACAACAGTGGTTCATGCAAAAATTGCGTTTTAACGGTTTTCTACAGTTTTAATCAGTATTGCAGTAAAATCAAGTTAAATTGGTAGAAACGTTGTTTGCCAAGTTCAAGGTTGAACTAAAAATGTTTCATATCTGTTCTTAAGGATAGTTTGAGAAATGTTAAACTAGCAATGATGAAATGTATGCTTCGCTCTGTTTGTTAATACCTCCCAATGTTTAGAACACAACGGAGCTAAACAGTCTGTCACCACGAAACTACTTTGCTCGCACCTTATTGTGATGGTGTAAAAGCAACTTATTCAGTCACTTACCTTAGCTTTTAATCTGTTGAAATTACTTATAATAACACCAACAAACAGGTTCAAAACAAAAAACGAGCCGGCAACGACAAAAAACACAAAAAAGATGAACGCCGCAAGATTGTTCTCGGCTACGGGCTGTTCGTCAACCTGCGAAAAAGAAATAATAAACCAACAGCTGATTCAGAAGACTATTTTCTAGAAAGTGATGTAACAGTTGTATCGACATTAGTAAGTTCTCTAAACAATGACGTTGATTTTAAAACTGAACAAAATGGAGTGTTTGCCGTTGTGAGAGGACATGGAAAACAAGGGGAGAGGGAAGAAAGTTTCTAACTAACTTCCTTCAACTTCCAGCGCCATTTAACTGGTGTCCCAGGGATTTAAAATTTTTCCTTGGCGATTACAAACTTTAGTTGTCGGTGTTTTCAAACTTCCAAAGTTTGCAAGGTATCGAACACTTTTACCGTGTAGTGAGATAAATTGAGTAATGAGTGACAAGCAAATGTTACAAAGATCCCAAAGTACTATTTTGATGCTTTCTTTGTTCTTGCTTTGATGAAAAAGTTTTTTAAAGCATATTAAGTATAAAATTGCCTTATAACAATTAGTTTGTTATAAGCAATTCAAACTCATAAAAACCCACAAAATTAAAAAAAATTCTTGCTCATGCTATGCCGAAATTCACAAAAATTGAAAATAACGCTTGGCCGAATCGTGCACGGGTTGTTTACAGTTAGTGTGTTTCATTGACTACTTCTCGAATGATTGGAGCATGTATCGAAATTTGTCTATCTTAGTATCTTTTTTTCTTTACTTTATGATCCAAATAATAAGAACTTCGAAAACGGAGGAGGGAGAAATCCCTAAAATTCCATTTCCCGGTCCTCGCAATAAACGCAACTCTTTATATTACTAAGACGTTACATTTTCCATCTGAAAGCCGGATTAGTCAGGATATAATACAATATTGTTATAAAACGACTATGGAGTATGGTGGTTGGTTCGCTTATTTCAAAATTAATACTGCTTGTCAATGTATTTGACAACATCTTAAATCAGTTGTCTTTGGTCTCTGGTTAACGTTAATTGGTGGGGGTAAATGACTGCTGACTCGAACAAGTTGGGAAATACAGTATCAGCACAATGCAAGGAATACATCGAAGGTGTTATTCTCACCTTTGTAGCATCCGTGGAATCCTCCATGATTTCGATCGCTCCTTGAATCGTAGCCTTTTGAGCACAAACAAAAGTAGAAGCGAAGTTAATTCTATGTGCTTCATGCTGTATTGTGTCCCAAGTTTAGCAGAAATGCTAGAAATGCTCAATGTTTTTGTGAAAAAATGACTCACTTATAAAGTTTGTTTTGATGATAGATATGTTTTAAAAGACAGTCTTATGCTCAAAATTACCGTTTTATTTTGATTGAAGGTTAGAAAACATTCGGATAATTTGTTTTATACAGACCATCATCATTAGCCAGAGAGAACTGTGACAAAACTTGAAGTTGACCATTCCTTTTAACTCTCGAAAAAAAACGGTGTTTAAGTCCGGTGAACTGGGTTGGCAGTCGAAAATCCAAATGACTGAGCTTTTGATATATAACTAGCAATCTAACATTTTTCTTTTATTTTGATAGTCATAGTTTAAATTTTAACGTACCGTTTGAAAAAGCGCAAGAAATCCGTTGGCAACGTTGTCAAAATTAATGTCCGAGTTTTTCCAGGTGAAAGAACCGTTATGACTCCAGCACGCGGCCTTGTCAGGAACCACATGGGCTGAAAGGCGATTTCCCTCAGAGTCCACACACTTGTAAAACTTTCCTGCAAACAGCTGCACCCCCAAGATACTGAAGATCAACCAGAACACTAAGCAAACCAGCAGAACGTTTCCGATACTCGGAATGGAAGTAAACAAGGCGTTTATCGTCACCTGGGATGAAAAAGGAAAGTTGTGTAAGTTTTGAAGAACGCATAACTAGTTTGATTTGAAGCCATTTGCACCAACTTTTGAGGTTTTCACTTAGTTGGTTTAATGAAGAGGACTCTTTTATGTAACCTTTCTGCATGTAGACATTAATTTTCTCTGACAACCTAATTTAACTTGAAATAATTTTTAATTCATACGTGTTTTTTATGTGATTAATAAGGTCCTCAATTATAATGCACATGATTTGTTGTTTTGTTCCATCTTGTCTTATCTTGTGTGATGTTGTACTGTGTTTTGTTAGTTCATTGTATCTTGTCTTGTTTTGTCGAAACAAGAATCCTTACACGAGCGTAGCGTCTGCGTCTAGGATGCTCAGATTAACCCGTGATAGACGCAATAAGTAAAATAGTGGAAGCAGAAATGGTGCTGGACTTGAAATAGCGATTCTTCGGCAGTAATCAGGTTACAGCTTTTACAAGCAATGAAAACCTCCAGTGTTTACATTAATAGCAACGACGCAAAGCGTGTTGCAAGTGCACATGAATCCGAATGACTGTAAGGGTTTGCGATTTATATAATAAGAATGCTTATACGAACACTTGTGAATGCGGCATCATGAACTATTAAGAAAACAGTTATTTCAGTATTTTTTTGTGTTTGCAGTACAGGCCTTACAATTTTGGAATAAGAGGAGGCTTTTCTTCTTACCTTCATTCCTTCGAAGCGTGATAGCGCTCGCAGCGGTCGAAGAGCTCGCATTGTTCTCAAAGAACGCAGCATTGTAAAAGTTTTCACTTTTACCACAGCTGTCAAAGACACCTATAGAGAACGATAAATGTTAGTAGTATGTATCACTCAGAACTATCCCGAAAAAAGTGCGCAGTTAGTGCACAGCTAGTTTCCATAAATTCATGCGCCATTCGTGCTCAGGTAACTTCTTCTAAATTGTGCACGATTAGAGCTCAGCTAATTTCCATAAAGTCGTGCGCAGCTCATCTTCTGGCCAAGTGTAATGTTAATAACCGATATTTATATACAAACAAGATTTTTTGATTTTTAGTAGGGGTAAAGGGGAAAGTAAAGAGGGGAAGGGGTGAGTAGAACTGCTGACCTAAGCAGAAACTATCCAGACATGCCCGGATACTGTGTGTTCTTTAAGAAACAATACCTATTGACGTCACATGCGGATAATCTAACTCTAAGCCTTGTTCTAACTCTAGTTCTAACTGATCGTGCACTTCTTTTCGAATAATTCTGAACATCAAATGCTACCAATATTTGAGTGCTTGCCTTTCGTCAGACAACACAAGAAAACCTCTAGTTTACTTTGTTATAGTTTCCAAATTAATGCCCGCGTGTGACGGCTAAACTTTGCGAGATGTATAATCCATGTGATCTATATTCAGAAATGACACCGTTTCTCTACTTTGTGATTTTGTTCTCTAAATGGTTAATGCGACTGTACTAAGACATTGTTGCTCTCACTTACAGCCACAATGAATGCGTCCAGACAATTCCATGGTGAAGCAAAGTACTTGCTAATGCCCAGACCAGTCATCTTCAGCAACATCTCCAGTGTAAAGGCGACACAGAACACATAGTCAAGGATGTCCAATGTTCTCTCAAGCTCCGGTTTCTGAGGTAAGTAACTGTCTTCGAACACCTGTCCAGAGATATATTCCAATATTTCGGTTTCAGTCGTTCAAAATTTTTTTAGACTTAGCTCTGGAATAGGGTTGCGGGTTGTCCGCTTACCAGAGTCTATACAACTTTGGCCGTCCTTATCAAAACATACAATGAAGTGCTTTTAAATTTTTGCTAAATGCCGAAATTATTGGTTCTCTACAAGGTCTGTACCAAAACGGACTTAAAAATGTTATTTCTAATTGGCAACACCAGTGCAATCTACACTTTTTTTCTAAAAAAATAAAAAGCCTGCTAGCAAGAATGTGATACAAGACATACCTCTTATAAGCCGAGCAAGAAGCGCGCGGGCCATGAAAACAAGGAAGGGAAAAAACGAGGATCCCTCACACGCGATGCAGACCGAGCAACCAAACAAAGGAGGTTAACAAGATGCTTATTTTATGGCTTTATTGATTTTTGAAAATTTCCGGGAAAGGAACGAAATTGTTGACGTCTTGACGTTTGACGTGAAATCCGTCAATCATGTAATATAATATAATATAATATAATATAATATAATATAACATAACATAACATAACATAACATAACATAACATAACATAACATAACATAATATAACATAATCTAATCTAATATAATATAATATAATTTAATCTAATCTAATCTCAATCAATCATGTAACATAATACATTATAACATAATCTAATCTAATCTAATCTAACCTAATATAATCTAATCTAGTCTAGTCTAGTCCAATCTTACCTAATCTATTTAAATCTAAAACAATTGAAAGGGAACGTTCATTTTTTTTTCTTGTATAAAAACTGAACCCATCCACAACCACCCCCATAACCCGCCAAAAACAATTATACCATGAGTTACTAGCATGTGACTAGAAACAACAGTTTTTTGTCACCAATTTTGTATCAAGAATGAACTACATATGTTCTACACTCGGGGTAAGAGACATACATTAACCAGCACTGAGGTTTTTCGACAATTTCTCCCGAGTTGACAACCAAATGGACTTCTGTCAACAAGTTGTTAGCTTCATTAAGGTATAAGATAAGAAACGGTTAATCCAAATGTTATTACCCACCAGCATAATGCTGCTCCAGAAGATAAAAAACAGGGCCGTCCGTTCAAAATATCGGTGTTGAATGAAACAGCGCACCCTGCAGCGAAACCTCAGCCACGCTTTGTTGTGTGCGATCAAGCAACATGATAACGGAGAACAACAAGATGGCAAGCACTCATCAATCTCCGTGGTCTCCTCCTTGTAACGTTTGTGTGTCGAGCTACCTGTACATGCATTTAATGGTGTAAGTTAAAAATCTATTTGAAGAATATAATTTCAACATCTATCGAGAAATCACGTAAATAAGATATTACGCGAATGTTCAGCTGCTTCTGAATGGGTTTCTATAAAGAATAGCTAGAGCTACGATGGATTACGTCACAACCGGTCAATTGCAATCATAATGTGGAGTGGGAAGTTTAACGACAGCAAAAGTGACAGCGACAGTAACAGTGACAAGGATAGTGACCACATCCACAACCGTGAACATGACAACGATACGATGACCCTGATCGCGACCATGACCATGACCAGGACCATGACCAGAACCATAACCATGACCGTGACCATGACCAAGACCATGACCATAACCGTGACCGTGACCATGACCATGACCACGACCATGACCATGACCATGACCACGACCA
>JAOBRG010043339.1:0-23148 GCA_027574985.1 Umimayanthus nakama | reverse complement strand
GACCAAGACCATGACCATAACCGTGACCGTGACCATGACCATGACCACGACCATGACCATGACCATGACCACGACCACGACCATGACCATGACTACAACCATAACCACGACTTTGACCAAAACCATGACCATGATCATGACCATGACCATGACCATGACCACGAACATAACCTTGACTATGACCATGACCATGGCCTTGACCATGACCATGACCAGGACCATGACCACGACCACAACCACGACCACGACCATGACCATAACCGTGACCGTGACCATGACCATGACCATGACCACGACCACGACCATGACCATGACCACGACCACGACCATGACCATGACCATGACCATGACCATGACCATGACCATGACCATGACCACGACCACGACCATGACCATGACCATGGCCACAACCATAACCACGACTTTGACCAAAACCATGACCATGATCATGACCATGACCATGACCATGACCACGAACATAACCTTGACTATGACCATGACCATGGCCTTGACCATGACCATGACCAGGACCACGACCACGACCACAACCACGACCACGACCACGACCACGACCACGACCATGACCATGACCACGACCACGACCATGACCATGACCACAACCACGACCACGACCATGACCATGACCACGACCATGACCATGACCACAATCATGACCACGAGCGTGACCATGACCATAACCATGACCATGAATATGTTCACGACTATGACCACAACTGTGACCATGACCATGACCATGACCATGACCATGACCATGTTAAATTTATTTTGCAGCATTTGGTCTCTACATTTTATAGCAAATGCAGCCATAACAAATTGAAATAAATGGAAAGAATGAGCGACTTTCACTGCCATTTGCACTGTACGCAGTGACGTAGATAAACGCTTATGGAAAAGTTCGGTTTCGCAGTGTCGACGATCAATAGAATGACATATACGAGTTTCATACAACAGGCAAAGCTAGTGACTTGCCTAATCTATTTCGACAACAACCAGACACTTTGAGGGTAGCATGATCGAAGTTCTGCATCAAACAGGTGATCGCATGAAAAGGCTAATCAATCCATAAACTGCTAGCTGATATGTTAGTTATCTATAGTTGGATCAGAGGGAAACACTTACAAACTGTCACTGAGCCCGAGCTGCAAGTGAAATAGGTAGGAAAGTCCAGCTTTTCTCAAGTATTACTGGTCAAATGTAGTTTTGCTAATGTAAGGAGAATCGAATAAAAAAGAGTCAAGTTCGAGCAAAACCGACAATTAATGTGTTCAGTCACATTTCTGATTAATTAGAAAAAGTCACGAAACCGTTCTTGAATAGTTTTGCAATTTTTTCCACGCCGATACCGTTTTGAGTGACTAAAGCCTATATTAACTTGTACACAGTTACCTTTGGTTTCTTGGTTTCCAGAACGTTGATCTGTCGATATTTCGCCTTCGTCGTTGTAACAGCAAAACGAGCATGTTCTTCTTCGTTTCATTGTTATTGTCACTTTGTCCCTCATTTTCAGCTTTTTTAAGAGCGACGCGACGTAGGGTTCTTTTCTGTTTTCAAGAGTGTTTTGGTTCTGTTTTTCATCTTGCTTGGCAAACGAATCTAGTAGAAGTGCCAAGAAAAGGTTGAAAACCTGAAAAGGAGAAAACGAGAGAAGGAATTTGCTTCGTTATCCAGCATTTTACTCAGAGAGTTAGCAATAGGGTTAAGTGTTTTACTTTATGGGTTGTTTCACAGTAGGTTACGCGATCTTTCTGTTGCTCAGTAAAATATAGCTATGTGGCCTTTTAACGCTACTCTCGCTTCGCCTGTTAGACACAGGTTATCATTAAAATATAATTCTAAACATACATTTTTTGCACATGTACGTTTTTGTCTGCTGTAAGCTTCAAAAAGTCGGTTCAATGGAGGTTCTTTGAAATACATGTAGAACTGAACTTTTATGTACCGGAGTCAGATAATTAGCCAAACAAAACAATTTTCCTTGCTTAAGTTGTATAGTTTTTTTCAAGGTTTTTGTTTGAAAGGATCAAAACTACAACCGTTTGTTAATCAACGTTCTGAGAAAGAAACTAAAAGCCCCAATATCTTTTCTAGCAAACACTTACCGCCAAATTAACATACTAAACGATAAGAGTTAGCTTAGAATGATATTTGTCCTGGAATCACTTTTTTCCAACAGAACTGTAAAATGTCAATGGGCCTCATTGGTCATAAAACTGCAAACTTACGATAAAATTTCCAATAATAAATGTTGGCAAGAAAAACAAGATGGCGGCGGCGGGGCTGGACACCCTCATGCAGTCCCATAAAGGTTGCATCCATTCTCCACACAAGATTCGAAAGACCAACATGAAGGAGTGTCCGAAATCTGTAAAGTTCCATCGTGGCACGCGCTCGGGCTCAAAGTTGCTTGCTGTGTATAAAGAGCCAAACACTTGTGTTCCCAATACAGCAAAAATGTAAATCAAGAGGGTGAGGATGAGTGAGATATGGCCCAGTGCCCCAACACACGTAGCGATCGTACTAAGAAGATGAGCCATAGCTTCCCACGACTGGGCCAGGCGGAGAACACGGAGCTACAGACAAAAAGGTGTGATAGCGTTAAGTATTGATAAATATAACTTTAGGAGGTTTCTCACTTGAGATTCTAATTTTTGTATGTCTAACGTAAGAGAATAGTATGAAAACTGATACAGATTCCGGTTATTTTAATATTTTCGAAATAAATTGGCTTTATGCAAATCAGTAACTCTTAATTGTCTTCTTAACTCTCAAAATGCCCTAATAAATGCCATCCTCTTTGAAAACATTTTCAAATACCTTTCCCTACCTGCAAAATAAACGAGCTAAGGATTGTCGGTCACGTAAGCTAACCTTGGTACGGCTACTCTAAGGTGGGCGTTGAATTGAAATGAAGGCGCGGTGGACTTGGAGTCGTGTTTAGTTTCTCATGCAACTAGGTCAACTTGGTTGTCCGTGTTCACATAACAACTATTATTATTATTATAATTGCTATCTCTAGTACTATTACAGCTACTAATATTACTACTGCTACTAGTACTACTTCTACCTCTACTACTACTACTACTACTACTACTACTACTTCTTCTTCTACTATTACTACTACCACTACTACAACTACTACTACTTCTACTACTACTACTGCTACTACTACCACTACTGCCACTCCAAATCTTTTTACATGTAGTAGTACTACTACTACTAACACCACTACTACTACCATTACACTAAAACAACTACAACTACTGTTACTGCTACTACTAATTCTACTACTACAACAACAACAACAACTACTACTACTATTTCGGCTACTCCCTTAACTATAACTGACTGTTAATACTAAGTGATATTACTACTGCTATTATTATGAGTTCAGTAATAGATACTCAGACCCATATCGTTTGCCTGTGGTGTCCCTACATGTTTTATAAGCAGTTTCTTACCAGACGAAAAGAACGAAACACACTGGCTCCCATCGCTGATTCCCTCCAGTTTCCCAGCTCGAGCACAGCATCGAAAACACTCACAATAACAATAATGCCATCAAAGAGGTTCCAACTGTTCCTTAAGTATCGCTTCGGTCCATACGCTATCAGCTTGCAAACCATTTCTATCAGGAAGATTCCAGTGAACACCTTTATCGAGAAAGAAAGTTTGCAAGTATTTGTAACGAGTTTGTTTGTTGATGGTTATAACTAACCCTGAGCTCCTGACAAGCTTAAGATTTTGTTAGAGTAATGTTTAAACGAAATGTGTTATGCATACTAGGTTTCCTGTACTTTCTACTTTCTACAGATACAGTTTTTTTTCACAGAGCGGCTTCGCACATTAAGGAAACTGCTGTTAAGCAAGTGTGCCTAAAACAAGCCTTGACTCGCCCTTTTGAAGATAGAATGATCTGACTTGAACTGGCTTGAAAAAAAAGGTTTCCCTGTTCCAACTAAAACTTCCCAATAGTTCTCTTAGTTTGCAAAAGACATTTGGTTAGTTTATTCCCAGGCTGTGGAAACGCTGACTTGCTTTAAGGTTCTGACCATCACTATAACGAAGCGTACCAAGTGCAATAAAAGTTGAACGCCTTTCTCTAGTCAGCTTTTTCTCCAAATAAGCGATGCACATGCGAGAGAAAAAAAAATATTGATAAGTACCTCCTCAATCAAAAGCCACTCTTCTCAGTAAGAACGTACGTGGCGCTTATTTCAGAGTAAAGACTTTGTTTTGAAGACACCCAAATACTTGTATGAGCCATATCAAAAAATAAAAAAATATTTTTAAAAGCGCTGATTAATCGTAAAACAACAACATTAAAAACTCTTATGTACGCCGCAGCCTTTGTTTTGAGTAAAGACCGTTTTCTAACCGAAAGAAAATTTCTTGCTTATGTTTTTTTCAGTTTCAATTTTCCTGATAGTGTGTCTAACCTTGGAGCAGAACACCCGCTTTTTGTTTTGCAGATCGTGAGTCTGACTGTTCTTACTGCAGTAAGAGATGAATGAACGAACAAACTGTGTATCTGCAGCTTTTTTTGTTGCTGCTGGTAAAACCACATTGTCGTCATTTGTTAATTATACTGTGGCTGTAGCAGAGGGGATCTTCAAGTTCAGTCGTACCTGATTCAAGATATCCAAACAGTCAGAGAAAACAGGATCAATTCCGTGGTGATACAATGCCAAAACTGTCGTGTTCAGTACAATGAAACTTGTAATAAAACTGTCGAACCACTTGTGTGTTGTGGTGTGGAAAATCACTTGCTGTGTGCGCTCCCAGCAGCTTCTCATCAGTGATACAGTTCCCTTCTCAGTATCGTGAGTGGTTCCGTTTAATATTATTTGTAAGCGTTCCTGTTTATGTTTCTTTCGCTGTTTTTGCCTTCGTTGTTTAGTTTTACTGCATTTGTAGTTCAGAGGATTATCCTTGTTTTCGGCATTCGGTCTTAGCAGATGCAGCCATCGCAGCGTCTCTTTGTCGACGTCATAACAGAACTCCGTTTTCTTTCGTTGCTGTTGCAGTTTGGCCTGTAATTTGATTCAAATAGACTACAGCAAATTGCTTAACAGAACTACTTATGTTACTGTTAGTAAATATTGTTGATACACTAAGTTCTCCCAAGCTATTTCACTGGAGCGAAATTTTGAAATTAGTTCTTTTTGTCTCGATATTATTTTCTTTTAACCCCAAGAGGTACCGAAAGGACAAAAAAACATGCCGTTCTTTAGAGTTTTACATTTTCTACTGTCAAAGTAACAAAAAGAAATAGCCGATATATTTTTTGCTCTAAAATTGCTCAAATATCAAATATAAATACTGTGTTGTAATCAATACACTCTTTAAACTCAACATAACTTCAATAATAGATACGTATTTTCTAGTTAAAGTTTCTAACTAGTCAACCTTGCAAAGTTTATTAGTTTGAAACAAGTTTCATCTGATTGCGATGCCATGATAATGACTCTCAGCAAATACCAAGTGTTATTTTATTGTCATCTTATTGTATATCCTTAGTTTTAATAAAATCAGTTTTGATAAAACCAGTTTTAATAAAATCCTTCGAAATGAAACGACCTTTTATGGTTTAGATCGGTTTTATATTAAAATTTGCCAAGGAAGGCAAAAGTTGCCCTATATTGCTGGTACTTGACAAAGAGTTGCTCAAAACGCTAAAAGTTGCTCAAAAGTTGCCGAGCACAATCTATTTATGCCTAGCTGCAAGTCAACTACGGAAGAAGGTGGTTCTTTGCTATAATGTTTTGAAATGGTTGTGAACAAATAAATTTGTAGGTGAATTGGGCGGTGGTGGGGAGGGGTGTAGGAAGGGTGGGAACTTGCATCAGCAGTATGTTTTATGCTTGCATTATGTGCCTGGAATAAGACAAAAAACATTAACAAACGCACGGTATGGTGGTTAATCTATAGTGCTTTAAAGGTTTTAAATTGAAGCAGCGGGGTTACCAACGGAAGAACAAATTCATAAGACTAAACAATTGAACAAACCTCGTGATCGATTCCCTTTTTCTCTTTGTTGAAGGACACAATAACCACAGCCAACACCAAGTTGTACAGGAAGAACGAACCAAAGAAGATGGTGGGAAGGTAATACAACACGTAGGGCGTGCCTTTTGTCCTTATGATCTGAAACATTTGTTGCATTGGTTTAATTGAAAAAAAAACTAAAAATAGAGTTTCTGGTACTATAACGAACATTTAAATCTCTAACAAGGGAGATGCGCTTAGTATTATAAACGCGTAAAGTAAACCGATCTGAAAAGCACTGTTTCCTCTAGCTCAAGTGTTTAACACAGCATTGTAAAAGAAGATGTTAATTAAAATTCTGTAACAGCTATCTCAGTAGAAAGTTTTGCGAATTCATGTAAGGTTATTTAAATATTTCCGGTTTCTCGTAAAAATCTTTTCAAAAAGCTGATGTAGCTGCGGTCATGTAAATCTGCAGAAACTGGATATGGATCCCATTTTTCCAAAGAAAGATTCAACAGCAGCATAAAGTTATACTACAGACAGAATCAGTGGTAGATTGGTCATGGATCAATAGAGACTGTGATTGATCATTGATCAATAGTCAGATTGTGATTGGTCATAGTCAGATTATGAGTGGTTATGGATCAATAGACAGACTGTGATTGGTCATGAATCAAAGGTCAGACTGTGATTGGTCATAGGTTAATAGTCAGAATGTGATTGGTCATGCATCAATAGACAAACTGTAACTGGTCATGGATCAATAGTCAGATTGTGATTGGTCATGGATCAATAGAGAGATTGTGATTGGTCTTGGACCAATGGTCAGACTGTAATTAGTCATAGATCAATAGTCAGAATGTGATTGGTCACGGATCAATAAACAGACTGTGACTGATCATGGATAAGTAGTCAGACTATTATTGGTCATTGAACAATAGAGAAACTGTGATTGGTCATGGATAAATAGTCAGACTGTGATTTGTCATGAATCAATAAACAGACTGTGATTGATCATGGATCAGTAGTCAGAGTGTGATTGGTCATGGATTATTAGTCAGACTGTAACTGGTCATGGATCAAATGACAGACTGTGATTGGTTTTTAGTCAATAGTCAAATTGTGATTGGTCAATAGTCAGATTGTGATTGGTCATGGATCAATAGCCACAATGTGATTGGTCATTGGTCAATAGTCAGAATTTGATTGTTCATGGGTCATGCATCAATCAGATTGTGACTTGTCATGGACCAGTAGTCAGAATGTGATTAGTTTTGGGTCAATAGTCAGAATTGGATTGTTCATGGATCATGCAATAGTCAGATTGTGACTTGTCATTGACCAATAGTCAGAATGTGATGGATCATGTGTTAGTTGTCCGAAGTCGTAATATTTATGACAAATGTCATTAGATATCTCAACATAGATTTAGTTGATTAGAATCATGTAAGCTACAAACATACACGTTGAAACCTGACCTTGTTGTACTGATCTTCCCATAAGTCCATTGTCAGCAGCTGAAATGCCATTAAAAACGCGCTTCCAATATTGTCAAAGTTGGTATACCCATAATTAGGGTTATCTCCCACTTGTCGACACGTGGTGTTCTCAGGACACTTGCTATTGACAGTAAGTCAATTGTTTGGTTAACACTTCGTGATTTAAAGGTCACTTGCTATTGACAGTTAGAAATACTCAACATGAACAATAAAAGCTACTGTTTAGTTAACATGTAGTGGTTTTAAATTTATGTTTAGAAGCTGATACTATTTACGGGCTTTTCCACAAGTTTTATAGTTCTACGTACCAAAAAGTTTTAATGTTCTACGTACCACAAAGTTCAGTGCAAATGAATGCCTTGAAGAAATTTTCTTGTTTGTTTGTGCGTGCTTTCTTTTTTCTAGGAATTTGTGAGGTACAAACATTTTGAATGCACAGCTGGAAGGTAGGGCGTTCACTTACCCGGTGTATGAACCGTTTCCACATAGTAGCGGTTCACCGTCCTTCATGTGCCAGTAACCTAATGACATAGAGAGTGGTCGTGACTTAAAGTTAAAGTTAACGACATTTCATGTACTAAAAGGTCTATCAACAAGCAAGCTTTTCATTTGATTATAAACAAAACAACTATCTTGACGTCTGTGAAAAGTTGAGTTAAACTGGAAAACACAGACTTGTTGTAATTTGTGGAAAATCTTTGTATACCAAGGAAAAATGATTACAAAAAAAATGTGAGCTGTAGATCAGTGCAGAGCGCACTGACGTAGACGTGTACAAAAAGATTAATCAGCACTGTGATCAAATGGGGGCAGATGGGGGCAGATGCTTTAACGTGCGATGTTCTTGGAAAGTGGCGCCATTTTCATACATTACAGTTTCAATGGTCTTATACAAGCTACTGTATGATTAACGCAGACCGAGTTATAGTATTAGCGCGTGTGGACACCAGAAGATATAGCTTGCAAAAACGATTCCACAAGCTTACAAACAGCATGCTATAAATTGCACCATCTTAACCCAGCCTGTATACGGTAATACTAATTTTCCTCAAGTTTTAGAGCACTAAAAAGTTTAAGGGGATACTTGACGACTCTACAACTGATTAGTCACAGTTTATAGATACAAGCAACCATTTCAATAACGCCTGTATAAGACCGGAGTTGAAGTTAGTCTTTAGTTTCTTATGCAGGCAATACTTTTGTTATCCTTTAGTCAATACGAGCGCGCGTTTTATATACCCTATACTTTATTTTGGGACTTACTGGCGTTGTAAACGAAGCCTGAGTTGGACTGTTGCACATTCCGGACACATTTGTTCCTGAGGTCACCAGAGAAGAGCTGCAGGCCGATGAGCGCCATCACGCACAGGAAGAAAACAAAAAGGAATAATACGTCGCTTAACATTTTCATAGATTGTAGCAGCGTGTTGACCATGGTACGGAGACCTGAAAGAGGAATTTGCTGAAGCTCTCACTTGCATTATTGACGGTGGTGGTTGTGGTGGGTTTGGGTAGGGTAGAAGAGACGTTTTAAAGAAAGGGGGCAGGGGACGTTTTCTTGACGTTTTCAGGGGAAGATGTTGAATGGAAGGTATGCACACTCATAGAAGTTGTACTTGTGATACCATGCAGACAAGTTGTTACACTAAGTATTGGCGTGACCAAGCAAGGTAGATTTTTAATTTACCAGTATGTAAAAACAACAACTCTCCAGAAAGAACAATTTCCTTTAAGAGTTGAGATATTCGTTAGTGCCGTGAACACTCGAAGTGTCCTGGTGCCAGAGGGGCGTGACACTAAGTATTATCGTGACATAGCACAGTAGACTTACATAACACTTTGTCCAGTCAGAACACTTACCTTTCAGAGTTGAGATTGTCCTTAACGCCCTTAATACTCTGAATGTCCTGATGCCAGACAAGTTTGCGACGCTTGGAAGTAAAGTGATATATCTATAGAGAAAAAAAATTTTTAGATGTATGAGCCTGCTAACAATGTTTAGTTGTTGACTTGGGGGTTCTGTGCAGGGAATGGTGAAGCAACATCCGGGCTAACGGTTTTTAACTAACCGGTTAACAACCAGTTTTGGATCATTGTCCCGGGTGTGAGCAGAACAGGAGCTCTTGTTTAATGTTTGGACTTTTAGCGAATTTTCACTTTCTTCAGCCACACATTTTTAGTCAGTTTGTTTTCGATTAACAAAACAAAGAATGAAATCTTACGATATTTGTTGTTGTTGTCGGTGTGCGTGTGTGTGTGTTTGTGGGAGGGGAGGGGGATGGCTGCTTATTCGAGGTTTGCGCATATTAACGTTTTTGGTTATCCGGGTGGGTGCTTATTGGAGGTGGGCGTTAGTGCGAGGTGCGGCGCTTAATCAAATAGATACCGCATAGAAATTGTAGACCTAGGTGAAAGACACACAGCATCTTGTGTTCTCTTGTTGGATAAATCAAAGATACTCCTAATTTCGTTTCAAAGCTATTCTTGTTTGATTTAGCTTTAGTCAGTTTTGGCAGCTAATTGTTTTTAAGACTTGCCCTGTATCCGATTATATTCGGTCCGATTCTTGAGGTTTCGCGCCGAGGGGAATAAGAAAAGGGAGGTTAGTGCAAAGTATTGCTGTAAAAAGAGCAACAATTGTTTTTAAATCCCTAAAAGTTTAGAGTACGTGATAACGTTTATGCCATACACCTAAGATAACTTTTTGTCAAAAATTTTGTGTTTTCAACTCTATAACACTTAACCCCTGCACTTAACCGTTGTTATGAATGTTGCAGTACATTAATCGACGGTAATTACGAAGACAAAGCACACCAATAGAAGGGTTGAATGGAAATAGGCCTGAATCAGTTTTAGGAATACTTCATGTTAAGTAGGAACAAATTGACTTCAAGTTGTTTACCCCAGTATAACGACGACAAAATCCAGTCTATTCCACGGGTCCCTGAGATAAGCGTAGCTGTGATGTACAAACCCCATGGCGATAATCTTGAGCACCATTTCGGCAGTGTATATAGCAGCAAACACGTACCTGAATGATACCAAGCTAATCTATGTCAGTACTTCGCAGCAAGTCTTTGTTGATGGTTTGTTTAACAAAATAGTAAAACTCCACAAGCAAGAACCTAGTTTTTAAGAACCTGTCAAGCTAAAATTTGCCCTCAATTAAAAGGAACTTTTTAGCCTAAAATTTGGAAACAGGGTCTTATTTTCAAAAATTGGTTAAAAATTTTTACTTTTGGAGGAATAAGAAATGTTGACATTCTTGATTCGAGACAACTTATCTCACTATAACTTCACTGTAAATGCCAATATTAAAAACTATACACTTTTTACAAACACTCATTTGGTATGCAAACTTCATATTAGGGAAATTTGAAAAAGGCTGAACACCACTAAAAATTATCAAAGCAACATTGTAAACTTTCCCTCAAAAAGCAAGCTATGCTAATTATTATATATGCAAGAACCTGTTAAGACTAACTAGGGAAAAAGCATGTTGTTACTCGCGGGGTTTGATGTAATTGAAAAGATTGGGTAAACATGGAACTTGTACGATGCCAGCAATCGTTTCTGCATTCGATGAAAAGCTACTCTTTTTGTGGCCGATTAAATGAGAAAGCAATCAGGATGGAAAGTGAAGTGCTGCGAGTTTCTCGTTAAGAATTATGGTGCCAGCATGGTGTCCAGCGATGGCCGCGCTTGGAACGATCTTGCCCTGAAAATGCTAACAAAACGTACTATCACAAACTACTTCCGACCAACTGGCAAAAAGACACCCAAACAAACTAAAAAAAAGTCTTTTTCCGGCTTAACAAAAAACCCAAAAACACATGATAAATAAAATAAGTAAGAAAATCAATCATTAAATAAATAAATAAGCAAAAACAATAAACAAGTATTTAAAAATAAGTATTAATAATAACTTTAAAAACAATAATGGTAAGAGCAATAAAAACAGTTTATTCAGGTTTTCCAAACTGTTGTTTTGCGCTTCATTCATATACATTGAAAATAGTACTCTAATCAAATGTAAGTATTAGAATAAATATTCATTAAACCACTAAAAATATCTATCTAACTGATCAAATATAAAGCAAGAAAGCAAGGATAGAAAGATAGATTCAGGTATATGCTTTAAAATTATTACAATAATAAGATATTATTAAAATTCTTTAAAACTGCTAGAGATATTAAAATTAAAATAAACGCTAGTAAGTAAGTAAGTTAACAAATAAATAAATAAGTAACTGACAAATGAAAAAAAAACTAAACAAATAAATAGATAGATAGATAAATAAATAAAAAAATTTAAAACATACGGATTACGAGTGCCAAACGAGGAACGAACCTACAAGTTACGTGCGATTTATCTTCCGTTTACGTATTGAATATTTACAATACTCACTCAGTAACCTCTGGTGGCGTTTTCATTGCAAGAAAAGCACAGTTTATAAGAATGATAAGAATAATGAGCAGTTCGAAATATCTGTTATATTTGTTAAGCTTGATATTCTCTTCAACGGTCAGTTTCATGATTGTTCTATAAGAAACTGCTGGTTACCAAACAAGTTCAAATTTTTTTAATTTTACGCAAAGTTTATCGACCAAGGCCACTAAACTTAACAAAAAAATTCTTTTGACAAACAGAAATGTAATCAAGCCATTTTTCATGTTTGAACGTCAATGTCGTTTTGTAGCATAACTTATTTTTACGTTTCTGTTGCCTAGCGATGGAAAGCTGTGCAACCCCTCCCTTGAAAAACCCCCTCGGAACGATTTAGGTTGTTGCCAGTCGACCGAATGCTTGTTAAGATTCTATCATATCTTTATTCTGTTGTTAGGTTGCAAAGTTGTGGAAATCGCCAAACTACGCATTAACACATTTTTGAGCATAAATGGTAGGAGAATTAAATTAAGAGTTATGAGCCAGGCATACGGATGACTCTGACTTTTGGCTATGACGTCATCCTTTATTTGTAACCTTGGTCTTACTGGTCTGGGTCGATTCTTAAACTAACGAATCAGACCTAGCTCAGTAGCCCCTCCCACCTCGAATTACACGAAACATTCGAACACTTGCTTAAGATTAAGATATTTGTGAGTAGCCTATTCACCCGCCAAACGAAATCCCCTTTTTCCTTCTAGATAATAGTCTTTCAAAACACCATACATGTATGGTATATTGCAGAAAATCTACTTCAAAATGGTGGGTACTTAGGAGGGTTTTCGTTTGACTGACTCATTATTTAGTTATAAGGCAGTTTTCGGGTTTGTTTAACTTGCCCGACCAATTTTGCTGCTGTCGAACAAAGGATACGAGTTTGTGATCATGCGGATAGCGGCCAGTCTGAGTGGGTGATGAGGTCCCAACAGCCACAGCGATCGTGCTTTGCTGAACCTGTAAGCGTGGTCAAACGTCTCGCCCCATCTGCGCCGACTCAGTACTAAGAATGTCTCTTCCTTGAGTTGCTGCAATTAAAAGATACTGACTTAAAACTCGATCAGAAGATTGAGCTAAAAGGATGGTAAATGAGGAGAGAGAAGAACATGCACAAAAACAAGTTTTAGCGAGCTCCCTTACTGTAAGTCACCACAAATGGAAGAGAAACCCCTCATCCCCCCTAATTTTTTTCAAAAGCTGAAACAAATATTCGTGAGCTACAACTAACATTGACGACAGATTGTCGATGGCATGTTCGCCAACAACAGTTTTTTATGTCCGTAAACTATCAGATGTAAGATGTGTCACCTATCCATGGCTTAAAAATATGAGTTCAAAATTTTACTTACGTTTTTATCGCTTGCGTCGCGATCTTGGAGCGGTTTTCCAACCAGAAACCGTGGAACTCTCTCCAAGCCGACGCCATTGTCTTCTTTGTTGGTATCGTTTGTCAAAGTTGTCATCAAATATTGCTCCCCTTCGTCCATTCACACCTAAAATCATTCGGCGGTAGTAGCTGGATTTCACGTAGATTAAAAACAAACACGTTATTAAGGCACACGGCCAGCAAGACAGCTTGCTTGAATACGAACTAATTACTTGGTGTAGTTAATGGTGGATGAATGAGTGTATGAAAACGACCCTTTTCTGCTTTTTCTGCTTCAGTTAAGTTTAGCAAAGATGACTGAAGACGTTGTGAAGCAATATACTGCTGGAGTATCGATAAGCATATTAAAGTTCAACAGACGTTTGGTATTTCCTTGTGTACATTTTTATGTGCATAATATCTAAAAATTACAGCTTAAAATAATTTCCAAGCGGTCAAGCTTTTCATAACTGAGCCGAAACACTGGTTATACTAAAACACCTTACCTAATCCTGTTCTTTGATTTGGTCTTTTCTTAAAACAACATATCGTAACCATACGTTTAACCATAATCCTAGCCTTAAACCAAAGCTTTTAAATTGTTAAAACTGTTAATCGCCATTTCATCCAAGTTCTAGCCCTGGAAATTCTTATTCTATTCCTCACACATGCTCGACACATAGGGTAAAATATGATGGATCCAGTGGACGTTTTTGATTTTACCGATGCTCTTAAATTACATACCATAGCGTGGAATCTAACGGATACTGCTGTCAGTGTTTGCCCAAGAATCCTCACAGCCTACCTCTATTTTTGCTGCTATGAGGGCTTGGAGATGTTTCCGTCGCTCTCTAGTTACTTAGGGCTGCTATCACACAAGTATTACACCAAACGGAGCGGAATACGAGTTCCGGTGGTTAGGGCGACGCTGTTTGGTGGTTGGCATATCTGTGAACTTTTTTTGGTTGACAAATGCAGCCTAAAATATATCTAAAAATAAACGTGTTTTGTGTAGCAATGTCGAAAAACGTTTGTTGCTAATACTACGCCGTATTTAGGAAGACGTACTAAAATAAAGCAAAGTCAAATTTTTTTCTATTGTCGTGAATTTTTGATGAATCAGAGCGCAGAACTTTGTTGTTATTTAAAACAATAGTTTGCTTTAGTGGCATAAGGTTAAACTTGATGAATTGTTGTCAAAAGTTTAATTCTCATATGTGTACTCGTTACCGTTTTGTCAATGTTTTGACTAAAAAGAAACAAGATAGTCAAGTACTGCATAAAGTATCGACCAATCAACTGAAAAACAGATATAGTTCGGTAAAGAGACAAATTGATAAACGGCAACAGAAAATTTGAAAGAACAAGTTTGTCAGATATAGATTTCTAAAGCAACACTGAATTACAAGTTGCTTCTCTAATATTTAACCCTGGAATAACTTCGAAATCACGTAGTTTTAGAGCTAGATTCTCACTTTACAAATTATCACTGAAAGGTTTCCAGTTTTTTTGTGACTTGAATTAACACATGAGCAATTGCACGGGCACTTGATAAAAAGTTAAGGTTTTAGAAATGGCTTGAATTTGGATAGACTCATATTATTCATTGTGATGTAGATCCGTATAATGCAATATTAATTGCAGAAAAATGTTTTAAAAAATAGTGCAGAACACGACATATTCTTAACATTACGAAATTTTTCTACTAATATTGTTTTAAAATTTGAATGTGCTACGCAGTAAATATAAATTTTGGGGGAATAATTTTGGACTTTCTATCGAGCAGAAACATTTGCTGCAATCGTACACCGATGTGATACACTGTATAGCAGTCGACTAAGCACGACGCCAATCTGTTGCCATCTCCTGAAGTATTTGAAACTACAGGAGACGAAATGTATAATTGTACAAAACTCATCAGAAGTGAGAGCTATTGGCATCATTAGAAATATATTTTCAAAACAATCCTGACAATCTTTATTTCAAATGGTTTTACGATCGTATTTCAGTCTGTGAAAATCTTCATTTTTTCGCAAAAAAATCCGCGTACAATTAATTGTAACAAAAATGGTTCCAGTGTAACTAATCACTGCGATGCAGTGGTGTTAAGTCATAGTATTTGTTCATAGCGCACGATCCAGAGCGCCTAAATTTTATAGTTGTTGCCAAAAAAAAAACAACGCTAAATTTAGGAGAACATTGATCAAGCAAACGCCTTTAACTTGCAGGTTTCTTCACGATCATTAATCTTGCATAACTAAAGCACGTTTTTTGAAAGAATTTAGCTCGGAGGAAATGTCGCAACACGTAACGAGTGGAGCACTTGTAAGATTCAAAAACATGTTGGTATGAGACAGCTAAATGCGGTTTACACACAAGAAGAACTCTAACGTTTGACTTACTTCTTCGCCATAAGTTGAGCACAGCTTCTAAAGATTCGACTCGTTCATTCCCTTCCTTTCTTATTTTAGCGCTGCAAATCCCAGTGATACCTTATTGAAAGGGTCGCTACAAAACGTGTCAATGAGTCTCTCGTTAAAACCAACACCCCCTACAGCGTTTTCACCTGTTCAGTTGTTGCCTAAAGGCACTACTTTAACTCCAGTATCCACAACGATTGTTTTAAATTGACAATAACTGCCGGCCTCACTTTCGGTGAACCAGCCAACGCCATATCTTTAATAACCAACGATGTCATTATGAAGAAGTGTTGACTATAATGTTCTGTACAAAAACGAAACACGCGCTGTCACCTTGAGTGAAACGATTATTCCCAAGTGGAACTATGTTGGTTTTGTCGCGTCCTTTACTGCTTACTAAAACCGAATAACATCTCAGCCCAAAGATGCCATTTTTCTTCCCTTCCTATCTTGCAGGCTCGCTCCGTTTTGTCAGCGATCTTGCTAACGAACAACTGTTGCATGCAGTCAGGATGACGCGTGTATTAGAATCAGTTTATTTTGTTTTTACTGGTTTGACGTTAATGAAAAGTTCCAATTGTTGGCAAGGTACTTGCTGGTATTAAGTTTTTTCTCCATTGAAGTTGAACCAAAAATGATTGACAGATCACAAAAAATGTGCACATCACTACATACGTCATTAATATGTAATTCTGATGTATGATGTCGCATTTGGTTTTCTTAGATAAATAAGGTGGATATCTTAATATTAGAAAGAACTAAACTACATGTTAGTTTGCATACGTTGTTTCTGCTGTAATAATTTTGTGAGGTTATTCAAAGAGTACGAAATGTAGATATTATTGCAACATAACAAACTGGGGAATCAGGCTTCTGCATGTCGGATGATATATGAGAGTCTGAAGCCCATGAAAGGCCCTTAAACGCTAAACCCTCTACTTCAACTAACCTGATTTGCTCCAAGCTTTAGTTGATGTTCTATAAACTAGGCGCATGTCGGGATACAATGTAAGCCTCTCAGCCCTCCTTAAATTCAAAACGGCGCCTCTACCAATAAAAAGGAACGCAGTTAGTTTTGCAGCTTTATCACTACTTTTCATTTGTTCAAAATCTACAAGCTCTAATAGTAATATCACTGCGAGAAAACACTTATGTTACCATAAAACCCTTAAAGATGACTACTAATTATAAAAGCCCTTCTACATGCATAAACGCTAAGTTATTTAGGTGTAATCGCCTCCTCAAACTTCATGTTTCTAGACACTTACTTATACTGTTGATTACACAGAAGGAATCGTGAAGCGATGGCACAGCAGTTAAGGTTTACGCTACTGTCACACTGCTGTCCACACTAATGCCACAGGAGTGACAACTGCCCTTAGTGTAACATCGGTGGCACAGACAGTGTTGTGACAGCAGTGGCCAAAAGAGCACTGTCACAGCGATTGCAGCAATATTAGTATATAAGCAATGTAAACCGACAATACTGTAACACTACTGTGGCACTGTAGCGTGACAGCGGTGACAACAGACAACGCTGTGACAGCGATGTTCACATTAGGTGACAGCGATGTGCACATCGCTGTGGAAGCAGTGGCACTTGACAGCACTGTCACAGCCCTATCAGCTGCCATGTCTGTCACACTAATGTGCACACCGTTACCTCAACATTGCTAAAACCACTGATATTACAACACTGTGCTTGTTTTCGCTGCCAAAGCACTGTGGGATTCCTCCTGTGTATAGCATCGAATTTAGTCAGTTACTGTCTTTGAGTAAGGTTCCTTGATTATCCCGCAAAATACCACAAGCCCCAACATTTAAACAATTTCTTTCACGTCGTTTAGAGAACCTATATGTATATTCGGTAGTCAGGCAGCCGTTTCCATTGCAGAGAAACCTTAAAGCGGACGGAGACGGATGAAACGACTGGTGGTTTGACTTTACATCTAATTCAAAAAAGATTGTCTTCTGATTTGTTGCATTGTGAATTGCGCATTGTTGCATACCCAGTCCGCAACGCACCAGGTATCTACTATGATACAACGACATTCGTTCTCAACGTCGCTTCCAGGGCTAGTACGTGGCTTGTCGCTGTTCCATTTAGGCATTTGCAATGCTATTAAAAATTTGTTAACATCCATGGCGCGTTGCGGTCTGGGTATCTGAATATATTTTAAAACAAAGGCTAAAGCCGTTGCACGTTTCAAACAATGAGTAAAATGAATTCCAATTATATGACGAAACATTCTGAGGTTAACAAACCGGTTACTCGTGTTGTTAAAGAGATTGCAGTGGGCTCTTTGAGAGATCAGGTATAAGTATCAAGAATGGTTTTCGTGGTTTTTGCCTAGTTGTGTAGTTGCAAACTGAATGCATTTTGATATTTTCTGTTTGACGGCACCTTTCATGGTCGCATTTGACAATAAATTATCTGAATATTTTTGCGATCGAGAGCTATCTCTTTTTCTGACAATTTATAACGTCCGCGACGACAGAAAAATATTTCAACGCCATTTGAAAGTCAAAATAACTTTGATATTACCTGTAACGGCCCATATAAATAACATCATCTAACAAGCTGTTTGCTAGCATCGTTTGTTGATAGTATATTGTGTTCCTCCATCTGCAACATCGCCCAAACAAACTTACACCCCATGACTGCACATTCAACCGCTTTATTTTTGCAACCTTCCACGTGCAATGTTTTGTCTTTCCTATGAAAAACAGATAAACAAAAATTAAAATTGATTATAGCGAGTACTAACATTTTTACACTATTGACCATCTTTATTAGTTTTTGGTTATGGTGAGTTATGATGTGCTCTCCAAGATAAGAGCTTCCCACGCCAAGTGTAAAGTCTCCTTATAGAAGATTAGCAGATCAGTTCTTTAGTTCTACTTTATAGTTAAGAGAAACCTGACTGAACATAAAGTATTAAAGGATGATTGATGTAGTTAAGATTTGTACGTAACCAATGATTGATTAATCAGTCCTTGTAAGTTGTGACTAAGTGTGAATAGTGCAGTACGAGACATCGATTTCAATCAATAGCACTAGAGCACTTATGCTGAGTCGCGTTACTATTTTCCTAAATAACATTGCCAATGCATAATTCAGTCTTTGACGAATTATTTTTCATTTCATTTCAAAACAATGTGTAAGATAATCCTAAACACAATAAGTTAACTAACAGCGAGAACTTACTTCCTTGCGAAGTCGTACTTTCTCCATCGTATTTTCTTTCCAGCTGCTCGTACGGCACAGTGTTTTCATGTGCCACACAGGAGATGTATTGTTTCACGTGTCTTTGTGCAAAGCCATAGTGGTCCTTGTAGCTGCTTCTCATAAGTTTTGGAAAAGACATGGATGGATCAATAAGAAAATACCATTATGGGTAATACTGGGGAAAAAGGAAAAAAATCTCATGTCTTTTCACGCCTGGGACGTCTTTCTGTTTTGCACCTTGCACCTAGAGAGCATAAAAGCTCGATTTTCTTCAGTGTTTGCTCTACTGCCAAGCTATTACACGTTTCCAGCAATCTCATGCAATTGGGAAGTTTTCAGTGAACCATAAATCCTTTCACGATATCCGGCTCGCTGCATGCAGTTGTCACAAAAGGAGTTCCCGCAAGGAATCGCCATAGGCCTCACCATGGCAGAGGAACTGCAATGGATAAATATTTTAGTAACGAAATTGAAAAAAAAGAGGGTGAAATAGAAATTACATGAAATTTGTTCAGGTCAGTTTGATTGCTTTAATTTTATATGACAAGGAATACAAAGTAATAGCCATCAAAATGAAAAAATAGTTACCTGAGCACCACCTGGTTTCTTATTAGGATGAGTAGGAACATATAATTAGGAGAACCGTAAACCTACTCTCGGTATTTTTGTCACAAAAACTGAAAAAGAATGGCCTTCAAGTAGGATAGAAAACTAGCAAAAGAATGCTCTTAAAGAATTTCTTCTCCTAAAAGAACGCAAGATAAATTTACTTGAAGGTTTCGAAATTTTTCGACTTCCAGATTTAAAGAACGTAATACTGCCGTTTATGACCAATAATTTAAAATGCTGGCAAATCGATCGTCAACTCAAAAAGTTTAGTTAAGACGATTACTTTTATTTTTTTGATAACATTACTTGTCGCTAAAATAGTAGCTATTACTACATAAAGGGGAACAAACGAAACTTCTGTTATCTTCGGTTGCATTGCGGCCAGGAACTGAGCGAACGTGAATGTTCCTCAGTTACGCGTTGCAATTATAAATATATCTGGCAAAACTGGATTGCAACTGAGAAAAAAAGGAAAAAAAGTACTTCCTTGGTTTGTTTTGTTTCTTAAGTAAACACATAAGGCTCTGTCAAACTGATTATCAACCAGCCCCTTAGGGTATTTCTTTTGTTGTTCTCATCATTTATCGTGTTATTAGATTCTGTGGTGGAACAGTTGCGGTTAGCTTTTTAAGTTACTTATAAGTACTTACCTCTTATTAGCCGAGTGCGAGGTCCGTACGGCAATTAATAGACCGAGTTTTTTCCTTCTTTTTATGGCCCAAGCGCGAAGCGCGAGGGCCATGAAAACAGGAAGAAAAAAACGAGAATCCATAACTTGCCGTACGGACTGAGCAAACGAGGCTAATAAGATGTTTATTGTATGGCTTTGTTGATTATTCTGGTTTTGAAAAGAGCTAGCGGTCCGTACGGCTACTTACGGACCTGGAACTGACCAATCACAGCACGCGAAATCATTCAGCCATATAATAACACTCCTTATGGGATGGTCTCTTAAGAGCGAAGGATGGGTATTGGAACATGGTAAATATAGATAGCTATAGATGGGCTTTTGTCTGATTGAGACCACTTTTGAAAAGCATTGTAAGATCTAAAACGTGATGCTCTGGTCGGAATAAACCAACTCAAACTCGATGGTGGGATAAAGAGAACTGATGTACTCGGTTAGTTCTGATAATTTAGTTAGACCGTATGTCCGTACTTCAAAATGTATCGTCCAACAACATGGGTTTGACTAGCCTTTCAAATTTAACTTTCTTGACAATTAGCCCCCCAAGAAAATCGGCGTAACTACAAGGCATGTTTTGGGCCAATGACTGTCCAGTTTTCTGGACGAAGAACTGACCATTTAACCATCGTTGGCTTTAAGGAAAATTTTGACTCCTTAAACTATACACTTTGTAAATCTAAAGTAATGGTTTTTGAACTGAGAGCTTTTCTAATTGCCGTACCATTTAATTCACCATCAGCGTAAGAGAATATTGCAATTACATCCCATGAAACCAACAGTGAATCTCGGGATAGTGGACATCCGCCATTCAGAATCTGATTGCTTAATCCTACCCAGGCTAGACTTTTTAAATCTTAAAATATAATCTGTCATATTGGGGTAAATGAATTGCTACTCACCACAAACAATGTTTGGGTGAAAACGTACACTTTAAGGTCTTTATGAGTGGCTACGTTATGTTGAAGCCATGTTAGGAAATTCGGCTTTTTAAAAATTACCCGCAATTCAAGACAATTTTTGAATGCAATTGTTTCAGTAGATCTTTTCAAAGGTCCTAAATAATTCAAAATACCAAATTTGACATTCAGATTCTAATTTGGTTCATAAAAACTTAATCACTTCGCCATGGCCAATTTTTTTACTTTTTTGCAAAAATAGGAAGAAAAAGCTTATTACTATAGCAGCAGCTTGCCAACTGACACACCCACAGTACTTATCGAAAAATAAAGGTTCCTAGCTGTATCTCTCTCCGCTGAGGGGAAAATCTAAAACAAGCAGCCTGGATAGGGTTAAACCAGTGGTATGTTTTACAAATGATGGTGGGCTTTGTGGAAAGTTTTAGGAAGAACTCCGTACAGGCCTAAGCTCTGCCCCTTTGGTCAGGACAAAATTCCAGAAATTATCAAGGTCTATGGGGCTTTTACAAGTTCTCGGTATACAGGAAAATTGTGTTACAACCCCTTTCAAACACAAAAATACCCACTTTCGTCCAGCAAGTCCTTCATTAGATACACTCTTTTAAAACAGGAAAACTGCTGAAAACTTCTAAATTATTATTGTTAAACATTAAGTTGAGTTACAAAGACTTGGAACAAAACTAAGTATCCCGCTTCAAAGAAATTGAATAGATGTCGCATCAGACCAAAAATATGTCTAAGTTTCAAGCAATCCGTAAAATTGTTCTAGGTGGACAGCTGACTCAAAATTTAAGGGTAAAATTCCAAAACTCAAGGAGTTCCGAGTTTTCCAGTTTCCGTACAAACCATATCCGTAGAGACCGACAGCCATTTAACGCAGAAAGGATCTCCTTGCTTATGGGTCCCAACAATGCAAAATACCGTTCCTAGTTTGGGTTCTGAATTAGTTAGCCAATTAGCAGTCTTATCATTATCCTTCTCTTTGCCCACATGTTCATTTACCCAGGGTATGATCATTTTAAAACGCTTCTCAGTGGGTCATGATCTTAGTAACACATCGTATCTGTTACTGGGATCTTTCTGTCAAGAGTCCATTGTTGCTTATCATGATTATTCCGTATTCACCAGTATATTAAAGTTTAAGTGTGATAAGTTGAAGTGCTCTAAAAATATCCTAAATAATACCTTCAATAGGCCAACACGGAGAAAAAATCTCTGATCCGATGGGGTTCGAACTTACTACCTCCGGAATAGATCACCGTTGCTCTACCAACTAAGCTACACGCGGCCAGACGGGAGCTGTTCGCGGGAAATTAAGATGGTAGTTTGCGGAAAGTGAATACGCGAGGGAGTAACCAGTAAGGCTTTGTCTGGGGTATTTATTAGCGTACTTTATTTTGTCACAATTAAACCTAAATATATGCTTGAGTAATAGTGCTCAGCGGCCAAACTTTACTGGTTACCCCTTTGATTCCGTATTCAACCTATGTATGTGTGTGCGTGTGAAAAAACGGTGACCTTTTAAGCTAACGTGTTATACAAATATAAGCCTCAAAGAAGCGGTTGCCGGTGATTTCGTCCAGGTTATACCTTACATTTGTCGTCTTTATTTTTGCAGAAACATAATATAGAACGAAGAGACGTCGGACAATGATTTGCACTTGTCCTCAGCGAGTCCGTAGTCACAAATGAAATAAACCTCTTGATCAACCATGACTTCTGTTGTTTTACGCCACATTTGCTCAATGCTTTTAAACTAGCCTCTATTTCTTTTCTCAACGTATCTTCAAAACTATCTAATAATCTTTCTTTGAGTTATCAACATTTGATTAGTTAATCACTGAATATACTTTATTTTGAAGAAGAAAGAGTTTTGTTCCTACCCGATTGTATTCTAATTCTAATTCTAATTAATACTCGGTAAAGTTTTACACATATGGACCGAGGCGGTGCTACATGGATGTTTA
>JAOBRG010043228.1:0-22159 GCA_027574985.1 Umimayanthus nakama | reverse complement strand
CCCCCCCCCCCCCCCCCCCCCCCCCCCCCCCCCCCCCCCCCCCCCCCCCCCCCTAGATGGGCGTTTACGGTACATTTGCTCTCCATTCACCATATGGAAATGTTATCTAGAATGGCAGGGTAGTATGATAATTGGTACTGATAAACAAAAACGTTTCGTACATGCTGCCAGCACATCCTCAGGTACTAAAAACCGAAAACGCTCGTTTTTCAATACAAGTTTAAAACATACGTTGCATTTTCGGATTACTGTTTTAATTCAGTAGGTATCGTGGTTGTCAGAGTCCGCGTACGTGAGTTGAGCTGTTATCAAGGGAAGCCCTGCGTAATACAATTTTTTTAAAAGCTAGAAGTTTAAAAGTCTAAAGACCTGCCTGTCTAGATGAAGACATGGACATTTTTTACGTCATTCAGTCCTTCCTGTACCGTGGGGCAATAATCCCCTCCATAGAGTTCCCTCTACCACCACTGAGATAAATCCTACTTCAAAATATTTTTCGTTTCTTGAATTGTCCAACTTCTTCAGAAAACTAATACCTATATTTATAAAACGAAACCATGGCAGGTACTTGATCTTAGCAACCCCCATGCGAACTAAAATTTAAAAAGTCAACTTCTATCTTCAACTCATTATCTTCTTAAAGCGCTGGTTTTAGATTCCAAATTATAATGTTATTGTGTTACAAACTTAAATAATTTGCCCTACCTGCGATACCCTGGGTACCAGACGTCGTCTCGCTTCTTTTAACAGCGAGCGCGAAGCAAGAGCCCAACGACAGCCGAAGCATGTTCACAAGATAACTGACTGCAAAAGACGCCAGTATTGCTTCAAAATGATCTGTTCGAAACTCAATATCTTCTGTGACAGAGAGGTACTCTAAATATATTGTTTCAACAAGTTAATAAATCGTATCCGGACAGGGACATTCAACTGACAAGACTATAAAACAGTTCCCAGCTCGCTCCTAGTCGTCACCTTGTTAACGCGTGTATTGTGAACAACTCCTCAAACAAGGCGAGAAATTCCGCGGCTTGGTGTTATTCGGAACAGTGGCGCCAGAACTGGAAAGAACTGTCCTAAGTGATATATGGTTTAAATATTGAGACAAAAGTAGTTTCACACTTTTTAAACGAAGCCAAAACGAATAGGACCACGGTTTCTCCATTTCTACTTGTATTGGCGTACGGCTTGCGGACATGACCATTATAATGTAGATACTGTAATCGTTTAAATATAAAGTATACTATAAAACAGGAAACAGCTCTATCCCGCAGAACCCCAGTGACAAGAGGGCACGGGCGGCTCTTGACCAAATACAGTAAATTGTTCAATAGCTGCACGCAGAGGCCGGCGTGTTGATATTTTTTAAACTTCAGGTCATTAGATTTGTTATCTTAAATATTCAAAAACTAGCACGCAGTCGAGTTCTCTGGGACGAATCGGACCATTTTAGCGACGCACGTTTGGAATTACGTAAGGTTGTTCCTTTATTGATTTCAATTTTCAAGAAATGTGTTGAAGTTTCTGTCTTGAACAAGCCATGTGCAACCAGATTCTATTCAGTACATTCATCCTTAACAAGGGAATAATCTTAAAACATTGTGTATTGGCAACGAAAACCAGTTCATAAGATTTTCTTTTTTCCTACTCCCTTTATACAGTAAAATTGAATACAATAAAATAAAATACAATACAATACAAGCAATATAATACAATACAGTAATAACTTTATTCAAAGTAACACTGTTTCTTTGCAAGTTGGTACCCAGGCCCAGGGTTAGAAGTTCTGCGCGACATTTTCCGAAAACTGATGTAAGATTAAACCGCGAACTCTGATTAATACGGCTAAGTGCTTCTTACAACTAGACTCTGTAAAAAAAGTACTTTCAGTTTCACTGATAGCATAGATTCTGTTCCCTAAAGGGAAATTTGTCAATAGCTGCACGCCTGCAGATTATATATAAATGGCTAACGAGTTTATCAAAATATACATCATTACATGTATCCTTTAGTCATTCAAACAATGAAACAAATATTTCTTGAGGTTAATATAAAAAAAACTGTTCACTAAAACTATATATTTAATCCGGCTTAATCGAAATATAATAATGACAAAGAAATCCCCTTGAGTTTTTCCCTTGAGTTTGCTAATATAAATGAGTTTTGAGTTGCGCCTACTGCATGCAGTGACCCTTGATCTCATTATCACTAAATTTCTAAAGGTAACTGTGATTGTAAACAAGTGTTGACAGTTCATTTGTGTCGTTTCCGGATTCCGGATGCTGGTAATTTTTTGCTCGTCAAAATGAAGATGGATGAGAATTTGACTTGTTGCTCGCGCAAACTTATCTTAACTCGATCTAACAACAATTCCCTTGGAGAGAAGAAAAACTGAAACTCTACCTAGTTTTAAAAAGTTTTAGAGTTTCAACTTTTCAAAAGGAAAAGAAATTTCTTTACACTTTTGCGTTCAAGTCAAAACAACTAAAGAAATCTTGATGAATACTGTGACATTTGCCATACCGGCTGGATATTTCAAAAACCTTGAGAACTGTTCCTTTTGCGATAATGGATTAAATTAAATTAGAAGTCAACAATACAGAAAGAAATCAACTTTCAAGTCCAGTTTACTTTGTTATACAAGTTTACTATTGAATTAATCCATGTTTTGCGAAAAGAGCTGCTTCATCTGTGATCAATGTCCTTGAAGATAAGCATTCCACCGTTTGATGTGTTTTCAAATTTAAGAGGAACATATTAGGCGCCATTAACAGGCATTTGTCGACTTGACGTCGTTAACACCAACAGCAATTACAAAAGATGCCGGGTCAAAGTAAACGGAAAATTAAATGAATAGAAACCTAAGCAAAGAGCTGAAGACAGCGCGGCAAGTCTTGCTGTCCGTGACGGTGAAACAGCGACAGCGGGACTGTTGGGTGTATAGGTATTTAGTTCTCATTTACTAAACCGAGACACGATGGGGCATGATGCACTCGAAGTGAGAAGAAACCTCTTAAAATTGCTCATCATTTTAACCATAAGTCATAACAGGTCATCTCAAAATAATCGAAACTTTTCTCAGCAATGGAAAGTGCAAATTGTATTGAGCCAACTAAGTTTGTCAATCATTCGAGTGACGGCAGCTAAATTGGCTTGACACGTCCGCATACAGTAACGGAATTTAAATCCTACAGATGGTCTAACTGCATTTCACGCTAATTAATCATGTACCACTTAAAAGAAGCGTGACTTCTGTGAGTTTGTTTATTAAGTTTTTTATCAAAAGTGGACTCGGCAGTATATCTATTGTTCACAGCCCTGGCCAGAGAGAATTTAATCCAGCCATTTTTTAAGCAGAGACAAACCATACTGTGCAGCCACTGAGAAAGGATGCGGTGTTTTTGAGGTCTCCGAACTGTTGGTGTTGCCTTCTCACGTCCAACAGAAAGGCTACGGACAATCTCACCTTTAAGTTTTCAAATTTCAGTGACGATTTGTTAAAAACTTTGCTTTCAGGTCGAACACCAAAAGCAAGCCAGTTCTTGTTACTGCTTTGTCTTCAGGCATACTTAACAGTCTAAAATGCTTCCAAGTCGTACTGCTCGCTGGGCCAGCATTTTGTTCTTTGTCGGTGTCGTTAATTGCCGCACTGTTGAACTGGAGTGGTGCTCCGTTTGTTTTGTAAGAGCCGAGATCCAAACTGGAGATGCTGTGCGATGGACGAACCTCGACCAAGAACCTCACACTCTTATCAGCGTTAATGGAGACTTCGAGTTTACACTCAGAGCAAAAGGTAACGATAATCCTTAACTACGTCTTATCTCTTTCCCTTTCAGTGCCCTTCTCTTTCATCACAAACTAAAAGCTCAGTTTAAGTTGTTACCTAACACGCGACTTCTACTTGATAGACATAACGCTGGTATTTTGGATAAACTAGTTATTGGGCATGTTTACTTTCTTGCTGACAATACATTTTTTCTACCTACTGACTCTAACATTCCATTTTCGTGATCAGCTTAAAATACAAACCAAGTATTAGAAGTGTGCATAGTTCACAGCCAAGAAAAACGAGGTGCTCTTAACCACTTCATAAGTTGCTGACCTGTCAGTAATATTAGTGGTCAGTCAATTTCCGTAAAAATAATTTGGGCTTGGTGAGGGAGTTGTCAGGTGTCTAATGTAGAAATACTATAAACTAATTGCCATTCTGAGCCGTCAATAAGCCAGTTTCACAATCATGCGCAGTACGTACAAGCGGCTTGTTTGGCGGGCGACGCGTCATGTAAACACGTCGGATTGTAAAAATGAGTGGGTATACTTTTTTAAATTAAATAGAAATTTATCAGTAGTAATACATTTAAAACAATAAATTCACTCGTTCATACGATCCGCCATGTTTACATTACGTGTCGCCCGCCAAACAAACCGCTCGTACATATTGCGCATGATTGTGAAACTGGCTTATACCACTCTTTATTATACGACTGACTGATTTCGCGTGCTGTGATTGGTCAATTCCAGGTCCGTAAGTAGCCGTACGGACCTATAGCTCTCGATCATCTTTTCAAAACCCAAGTAATCAACAAAGCCATATATTAAAACTTCTTATTAGCCTCGTTTCCTCGGCCCGTACGGCAAGTTATGGATCCTGGTTTTTTCCTTCCTTGTTTTTATGGTCCGCGCGCTTCGCGCTTTGGCCATAAAAGGAAGGAAAAAAGTCGGTCCATAACTTACGGGACGGACATCGAACTCGGTTAATAAGAGGTATATGCATTGAAAAATGTATTCCGTGTTGGCGGAGTCGCGACGCGACGAAGCCAGTACGAAGAACATACTTTCTACCAACGCCGCAATAAAATGTAGTATTGACATCCCATAATCGCAATTAGTTTGTATCGCGATTTTTTGTTTAATTCTTTTCCCGAAATATACAGGGTAAACAGCGCGCAACACTTTTTATTACCTCGCGCGCGTTCCCATAGCAACTGGTGAGTTGAATGAGCGAGCTGAAACGAAAAACTCTTTTCATGCAAGCTGATGTGCCGTTTTCCTTGTTCTATTTAAGCTTCTTTTATTCACAAGTTTGGAAGACAGAAGAACTAATTTATTCCGCCGCATTTTATTCATGAGTTTGGAAGACAAAAGAGACAATTTATTCTTCTTCCATTTTATTTATAAGATATGACGTCATCCCAGAGATAATCTATGCATGCGCCTCACTTGCGACCCACTTGCGCTCTAAAAGTGGGGGTAATTTCATACCTACTATACTACTATGGTTTATTACTTAAAATAGACCGCTATCCTAACTAAAGAAGTTATATTATATCAAAAAGTCAAAACAAGTTAAAACATAAGAATTGCTTGAAATGTCGTGTCATGCTTCCCTTACAACGTAATTTATATATCCAATCTTTAGAAAATTACCTTTTAAAAAAATATAAAAATCCATCCTTATATAATTTATAAGTGCTCACGACATGTCTGATTGTTTCTGCAGTATAAGTTTAACGTATTTTATTAAATAGCAAACACTGGACATTGAATTTCTGGTAACCTGATATGAATTCTTTGTCTTGTAGTTTGTCCAAATATGGAAAAGATAATTTCATCACGGAAAATTTTTCCTCAAAATGGCCAAAAACTCAAGTCACTAGAAAATAAAATTAAAGATACTTTAATGACTTTAATCCAAAGTTTGGTATTTCATAATTATTGGCCCATTGAAACTTTTGCTGCAAACTACAAAGTTGATAGTCGAGTTTCGTTTTCACTCTGCGAAGAAAATCATGCCGACATGTAATTGTTTGCCAATACCTTTTCAGGGAGGGTTAAAAGAGTGTTCCCCAAACCAGGGAAGTTTGCGTACTTCTGTAAGGAGATGCCGTGGATGAGGGGCGTGGTAGTCGTGCAAGGTAGGGCACACCTATTGGGAAGACATGGCTACTGCTATTGCTGTTACTATTGTTATCCAGTGATGACATCATTGCTATGCTATATTGTTGTTGTTGACAGTATCAGTTTTCGTTGTCGTTACCATTGTCTTCGCTGTCTTTACATTCATTGTTGCAGCTGTTGACGTTGTCGTCGTTGTTGATTATCGTTATTATTGTTTTCGTTAGTACTGTCGCCTTGGTAGCATTGTCGTTGTTGTATTTGTGTTCGTTGTTGTTCTTTTTGATGTTGTTGGTATAGTTTCTGGTGACGTTGTCGTTGTCGTTGTTGTCATTAACGTTATTGTTGTAGTCGTCGATATCGTCATTTTAGTTGTCGCTTTTTTGATGGTTGTTCTTATCGAATTCCGTTGTCACTATTAATGTAATAGCAATTCTCATTCTCATTGTTGCCTGGTAATCTTGTCGTTGGGCACCTTGTCACACTAAAAGATTAAAACAGGAAAACACCAAAGATTTTGTTATAAAAGATATCTGGATAGTCTATCGGGAAAAATGATTCTATCAGCAAGTCATGCAACCCAGGAGTAAATCCACTCTTAAAAAAATAACACACCGTACTATTTCTGCGTTTGCGTGGTGTAGATTGAGCTGGATTTGATCGGTTCAGATTCTAATACCTGGAATTGAACAAAACTGCTGCCATTCAAGGACGGGCAAAGTTAATAGTCGGATATCGTTTTCACTAAAATTACAAAACTTAGGTCTGCGTGACAAATTGTTAGCAGGGTTATTAAACAACTGACCTGGTCAAACTAGAAACCAGTGGTTGCCAATTCGACCATTTGCAGAAAATGAGATCAGATAATAGGCTATTAGTGAATAGTTGTGAAATCGCATTGCAGGCATGCCAGCGATTGTCTACGCGTTTAAAATACCTCTCACTGGCAGCTTCTCAACTCACCAAAGCTCTGGCAGACATGAAGTTCCATTCCTCGGAAAGTCTTGTATGTTACCAAAGTAATGAACCACTGGTTTGAAGTCATCGATCAAAAAAGTGTCACTGCAGTCGTTACGTTAGATTTCACAATCAGTAGAGCGTTTGATAACATTTAAAGAATCATGAAACTGTACTGAGACATTGAGATGGTTTCCAAGCTATCTCTCCCACTGAGCACAGCGGGTATGGGTAAAAGCAACTCTGTCTGACCCCCTTTAGGTAAAGCATAGAGCGCCCAAGGCCTTACTGAATGGAGATTTGACTTTTTAACCTTTATAATAATGACTTGATAATCACCGTTGAAGAATGCAAAACAGAGTCTTTTGTCGATAACTCCAAAACTCTTTCAAGTAAAGACACGGAAAACACCCTGGAGTAGCAGACCATAGTAGATATCCTCCCTCAAGTCTTCCAGCGTGTTTTCAGCGTGTTCCTTCGCAAAAGATATGCGTTCTTTGGAGTCATTCTGGAGTAATCGATAGAAGATTCTATTTTACATTTTTCAGCGGTGGTTGTCAAGTCGTTAATAGAGGTTGAAAAGCTACTGATCCCGTTATAGAGCTTTGGGGTACTCAATGTTTTATTTCAAGGCGGCCACTGTTCCACACTCTACTGCTTGATGGCTATTCAAAAAGAGGCTTAACACTGCTTTATCGGAATTATTGCAATCCTGCGGTGATACGTTGATATTAATTAAACAAGCACAGCTATACGGAAGCGACAATTTTGAATAACTCTATCGTCATCTCTTTATTTCACATATGGTTGCTGCATGGTTCATGGTTATTTTTCTTTTCAGTTCCTAGTTCGCTCCTCCTCTTTTGATAACGTTGTTACGATGCACTTTACTCCCAATTAAAACAACTTCAGTATGGCCTTTATGTTCTCTTTTACTATGTGTAAGATAATACATGCTGACTGATCTGCCTCGAATAGCTAGGCTATTTGCGGATCCGTCTGTCAATAAACAAATATAAATATTGTTATAGTTGAAGTTGATGCTGCGCAAACCAAATCCTAAAATTAACAGTAAAATCTGTGATATGTGTCTTCGTTTAGACTACGAATAGTCCCTGCTTTGCCTCTTGAGTTCGTTGTCTCGAGCCGCGGAAAAGACATCGCGAAAGTCGGCGCGTGGAAGTTGGCTCTCCCTCTCAGTTTAATGTTTTTCACTCGGTCCAGTTTCCGCACGCCGGCGTTTACGATGTCGTTTAACTCAAAAGGGAAAAAAGGGACTGCTCCTAGTTAGTCCTCGTTCTTACCAACATTGTACCAATCCCATTCCTAGGTTCAGACCTGTCAGTTACAAAATCAATGAAAGACTTAAGATAGCCCCTTTTCATTTAACGACCACACACCAGCTTGTCGTTTCGTCCTAGTCTATTGATCGTAACAGACTTTTCAGGGCAAAGGTCTGTTACGAACAATAGAATAAGTCACTTAGAGTTTTCTCGGGTAGACCTGATCCTTCATACAGTTATAAAAATACTTGTGTTTTTAAAACAAACTTTCTTATAGTTCCAGTCAGGTGTTCCGTTTTCTGGTGGTGGCAAATAGTAAACACAAACTACTGCAGTACAGAACATTATACCACAGTCAGAAAAAGCCGGCAACTGTCACTGAAGTAGCTACTAGGAATACTGCCATTAGCCGATACCCTTCGTATCTAAAGGACACCACCATGGTTCTCAAATGCATTTCATAAACAACTTAATAGCACCGTTGTTTAACTTCAATGTTTATGAAGGGGTCAAACATACTTGATAACTACAACACGCGAAAACGAAATTATCTTCATAACTCCAAAACTCAAAACTGTCGTTGCATAGAGGTCGTTCTTCCTTAAAGGGATCAAATCGTGAAACAACTTGCCCGTAGAGATTAGCAACATCAAATCCATTAACAGATTCATAAAAGCCATGAAAAAATGCTTCAGTTTAAGCACATTGATGAAAAAGTTCAGGGTAAGAGTGCATCCAAGCAAGTTTAAAGAAAATATATATTTGATAGACAATTCTTAAGTATCAGTTTTAGCATTTTATGACAACATTAAGATTATTTTGCTTCGTCGTGTATACTTGTAAATTTTACCTTTTTAATCATTTTACAAAGCTATGCAAGTTTGCCAAAAAAGCTTAGGCGGGAGGTCCAATAGGGCTTTATGTATGTATGTACTGTATGTAAGCCGACCCAGCTTGAAAACGGCAGCCCAGCGATTAAACTGCTCTTAAACTAGATTATTTTAGCAGACATGGAGCCTAGTTCTGCATGAAGACTCGGGGCTCTAGTCACGAATTTTAGCCGTGTGAGGTTGAATAGTCTGAAAAGATTTTAACAAATAAGATGAAAACTTAACTGCGCCGCCTGCGCGGCTGTCGCATTAGTTGAATACCTTTTAGAATCGTGCCGTTATGACAATATCATTTGCTAATGCAGACACTGTGAATAAAGATAACAATTGTCTCCTGCTTGTCAACTGAGAAAGATATTCCCCAGCTGGTCCAGCTGGCGAAGAATATTGAGTGACTGGAGTTTGGCAAAGGCTAACCGCTGCCGCCTGTCTTGTTGCTTTACTGACAAAGGTGTCTGTCTTAGCAAGGTGTCCGTTAAGTAGACATTCATTGTTGAGTTCTGGATTATAACAATATTCTGAAGACTGAACTTTAACTATTCGTTTGGAGCTGATCAAGTTTAATACGGAACACTTTAAGTCCATTTATAGGTTTGTTCTGTTCCAGGAGGTAGAACAATCCGAATTCATTCTTCCAGGATAAAAACATTTGGAATGGAACATAAAGACCATAACGGGTCTCTACAAGTTTACAAAATCTCATTAAAGCGGTTAGCCTTGATAAATATCAAGGGATAAACGAACACCTTAATACTTTCCAAACTGTCGGAATTTGTTATAAAACTTGTCGCAATTTTCAGTAACATACCTGTTGTAATTTATAATAAAACGCGCTGTCGCAGTTTGCATTATTACAACCCGTTGTTGCAATTTGCAATACTCTTTTTCCAAACAATATTTTATCCATGTTCTTAACTTTTTCATGAATCTCAGAGTGTTTAGGCAGCCATTGATTTGCTAGCATGATTTATGAACAAAGCTGTATGTGCAGGTTAATGACAGCTCACTTTGTTACAAAGGGGTTGTTACAAATTGCGATAGGTACGTTATTAATGATTACAAATTGCGACAAGTTTTATTACAGTTTGCGACAGGTATTACAAATAACGACAGTACACTGTATACAGAGTATACAGTCAGAAAGCTTAGAAAACTTTCTTATTAACTACCTAGTTTGTAAAATTTGCATTCCCGCGACTCCCTTTTAAACAAACTGTATAAGATCTAAATTAATATTACGGGGAGCTCCCCTCTTGAAAAAGCCAATGGCTTCTAGGGGACTCCTTGCTAATAGTTAACCTCTCTTTATGTTTTAATGTATATTTATTTTGTATATCTTTCTTGGCAAACAACAAAAGGAAATGAAACAAGAAAATATTGATAGAGTTTGTTTTGTAATCCATATTTAAATATCAAGAAGTTTACAAAAAGAAGGAGGTGTATCATTCTATTAAAGGCTGTTCACACCACAGACGCAAAAACAGATGCAATCGCCAAACAAGTGGACGCAGATACAAACCATAGAAGACGCAAGAACAAGGAAACTCTTTTTACTTGTTCTTAGATTTAATTATTATAAGTATAACTCCTGTGTTTAATTCCATTTATTTTCCTTAAACCTTCGCATACATCTCTGGCGCAAACACGTCTTTACTGAACAGTACAGCTTTTTGTTTTAAACTTGCAGAAAGTCGCCCCAATTTAAGGGCTGCCTTACCAGGTATGTAACCGAGCAAACAGAACATAGTAGTAATGTTAAGTCTACAGTGGCTTGTCAAAGCTCCGAAGAAGCTGGGTTTATAAATGGAAAAACCTTTTGGGCCTAGTCTGTTTCCGTACCAGCACCTATATTTAACTTGCTGACACAAATATCTTTTACACGTTCTTTCCACTTCGTTTACACCTAAAATGAAATTGATACAACTACAGTTGTCGCATTTTCCACAGCAATGTTTGTTGGGAAAAACAACATTAAAACAAAGAATAGCGAAACGCTGTTTACCTCGAGGTCATAAGTTAAAACTTAGCTTTTGCCAGTTGTTTGAGAGTAATTAATGCACGAGCCAATACAAATGCTCACCCCACCCCCCCTCAACCCCGGGGAAAGGTAGGGCTTCTAAACAAGGTAAAACACACCACCTGTAGGGCACGATGACCGGTCCCACTCCCCACTAGAGCCCCATTAAAGCAGTCTCACAGTTTATCAACTACTACAGAAGAACAAAGCGAAAATTTGCTAACCCCCACCCCCTTGGTGACAAATTTCCGCTCATGCCTTATCTATGCCCAACGCATCCCCAGGGTGGGGGAGGGGATGGGTATGTAGGTTAACATTGACGCATATTCTAAACCAGTTTGTCCGGTTTTCTCGGTAGAGTGCGTGCACAAAGGAAAGCATTATCGAAGTGGCTCGCGCATTCGTGTGAAGTGCAACAAATGGTAAGTTAAGTGCTTGTTCTTGAGCCCACGCTTTCATCTAGCCTGCGGAATAGACAAAAGATAGTGAAAACGCATTGGCTGTGCATGCGCAAAAACGATCTTTGCAAACCAATCAAGCTCCCAGAGCCACCGTTTAAGGGGCCGTTTACTAGGTTTTGCATTTGAAGATTTGCGCTGCGATACTCGTGGAAAGCGTTGGTATTACACCAGAAACGCGCTGTAGAAACGCGCTTGTGTCTTTAGCGTCCCTCCGAAGCTATAAGTTCATGTTTTTTGTGCGGCAAAATATTTGAACACAACAGGCAAAATGGTGACTTGCAAGACGAAGCTTTTGGGGTGAAAAAAGAGCTTGACTTTGTTTAAGTTTTGCTTAAAAAGCTTTGAAATCAAGTAGGATTCAAAGACAAGAGTTGATGCAACAGCTGTTATGTTCGGTTAACGGCTCATGCTTCGACATGCAACTGATGTCTCGCAATTAAACAGTACTTCCAACATTTAAAATTCTTTGATTTTCGGGTCCAAGTCAAAGGAGGGGGGTTACCGGGCCCCGTGTCTCCCAAGTAGAACCATCTAACGTTCACCCTTACTATTATTAGCTTGTGTAGCAACGGTGGATGGTCGTGTGCAGTTGTGCCAGAATGCAAAAACGGCAAGACGTCGATTGTCAACAAGACCGGAGCAAAAGGTAATTTGGTCTACCATACCTCCATCTACCTTTACCAACAATCTAAGTTTTGGTAGGAGGGGTGGGGGCGAATTCTGCTCAGACATGCACTCAAACTCTGACTCGTTTATTGAGAAAATTCTCATAAATTGACACCTTGTTCATGATTCCATGTTCAAATTCTCGGCGTACTTAAAAAATACGACGAGCATTCCCTGATACTATAAAGCCGTACCCCCCGGTTCCCTCCCTCTCGCCGGGGCCCAGAATCAGATTATCAGTTTCAACAACTTTTAAATGTTGTTTGGTACAGTCTACTCTCGATAACTCGAACCCTTCATCATTCGAACTTGCCGTTAACTCGAACCACGTTTGTATTCTCGAACCGCTGATTCCCCCGTGCGATAACTTGACCTCCTATATCAGTTATGCGGATATGTTACTTCCTTCTATTCTATTTAATTGCTATTGTATACTCAAGTGGACACCATAAATTTAAATTTGTCACGTATGGAACTAACGAGTCACATATTGAGCTGAATCCAAGATGGCGTCAGAATGCGAGCGAACGCTTATTTCGAAGACAAACTTACAGCTGCTCCCTTGATTGGAATATTCATCATGGAAACTCTTTCTATCTTCCTAAAGTTGTCATCCAAATATTTCCTGTTTCTTTCCTTGACACGTAGTAACTTCAAATGAGAAATTTAAGATAACAGAAAAACTTGCAAATGGTGTCCGGCCAGTAGAATCTGCTTCTTTTAAAAGCTTACCACAAAACGTATTACAAAATTTGTCAGTTTATTTTTTCTTATCTCTTACAGGATGTCAGAAGTGTAGACGAAAATATCGCATTAGTTCGAGAGTTCTGTGCAGAGAAAGGTTTGACTACGGTAGGTAGTCCATAGATAGCCCTTTTTTTGTTATTAAAGCTTTGTAACGGGCCCAACGACCCCCTGTCCGCCGCCCTTGATGTAAGCCATTGGACGCAGCAACTTACGACACCTTGGTTTTTTCGCTCACTTGCTCGAGAAACAGATACGGTCTGGAAGGCCGGAGTCCGCGTGGGCTCTGGGTACGAAAACAAAGTTTGGTAGCGATCAAAAGTCCATAGTTTTTATCTGTGCAATAGAGCTGCATGTTTAAGTGCATGATCATATCAGTCCTCGTTTGTGGGACCGCCACGTAGCTAACGCTATAAACACCAACTGTATGACCGACCTAACATTGACTCTGAAGACGAATTCCATGCAGGTTGTCGAAACGTCAGTCACAGCAAACAACCGTCCTTCTCAGGCAGGAGGATGTAGGAGTACATGCGCACACGTTTTTTCAACATATCGGCTGATCAGATACAATTTTAGCCAGTTCAGTTACCAACAATGTAGTGCAATGCAATGCAAGTGAATGCAATACAATACAATACAATGCAGTACACTACAATGCAACACACCATACTATAATACAGTACAACACAATGCAATACAATACAACGCAATTCAATACAATACAATTCAAAACAGTACAATACAATTCAACACAATACAACACAATACAATATAATACATACAACACACAGCACCATACCACAACACAAAACAGGACAAAAGAAAAGAAAAGAAAAAAAACAATACGATACAGTAATTTATTAAGCATTTCAATAGGGTTTTTCAGAACTAGTTTAAAAGGTGAAAATCCGCCTAATCTATCCAATTTACAACTATTATAAAATGAAATCTATAATTAATATTTACAACTTTAATAAAATGCAACCATGAATAACAATAACCAACACTAGTAATTGAGTGATACTAGTAATAAATATTGTGCTCTATTTGCTGAAGTCTTTTTTCACATTTCCCTTGAACGCTTTTTGATGTTCCTAGATTTCTTAGATTTCTGGTTTAGCGCAGTGTAGTCCTTTATTGCATGATAGTAAAAGGAGCGTTAAGCGATGGAGGTTCGGCAGAAGTTAAAGTTAAGATGGTTGTTGTTTCTGATACAGTTCTGTCTTTCCTTCTAGTCATACGATGTGAGCTGGTCTCTGTGAACCGAGCGCGGGAGAAAAAGGCCTTTCTGGTTGTTAATGTCACAGATGTGTTCCAGTCCCCTCGCAACCACACGTTGTATCGCGGTCTTCACAAGTTGTACTTCAACCCAGTCTCTCTCGCCTGCAGCTGTCCACGCCTGGAACACAATTACGACTACATCGTGATTGGTCGCCATGGAAACGGTCACACTATTGCTATAGCACCGGACAGCATTGTAATGGGCTGGTCCACCCACTGGAGAACGAAAATTCGCAATTACATGAAGAAGGTCTTAAGAAACAAATGCCCCAAAGTGAGCAGACATTAAGACGTTGTATTAAGAACAGCTGATGTTGGCCATCCTTTAGTTACTAGAATACATGAAATGCGGTTCACGCGACAAAGCAACAGTCTAGTTTGGAAACTATGAATTTACAAGTGATCACTAAAGCCCTGTAAATACCGGAAAAGAAAACAACTTATGAGTTTAAAGAGGAAAGAATACTTCATGCACAATGCCTTAGAACCCGTAAGAACATTTTTATAAGTATCGAGGCATCAAATTTTTTTAGTTTGACCGGCTTTAACTGATTAAACATCCGGGAAGTCAAACCGACCCTTTCCGCTTCCAAAGTTCTTCCAACCCAAAGCTCAAAACTTTTTGAACCAGTTAAAACGAAGTACTGTAGTCAGATTGCAAGTATCATATTTTGATGGTCATCTCTCTCCAAGAGAGGACGAACACCATCATATTTTGACCGTAGCTAGATGGCATCATCACTTACGATATTTGAAAATAAAATCTTGCAAATTAATAACCGGATGAAAAGGAAGCTATTACTTTTTGCCAATTTTTTTATATAATTTCCGTTTCTCCTTTATTTTCAATACTTTCTCGTTGAGCTTGTAAATACATATTTTCAATTGAGTTCAAGAAAAATTTGCTGAAATTTTGCTAAAAGATAAATTTCGGAAAATAAAAGATCGTCTACAGCCAATCGATTGGTTCTCCCAGTGGTTAAGATCTCTGCCTCCCAATCCTGAGGTCCCTGGTTCGATTCCTGGCCTGGTCGAGGGCTGAATTTTTGGGTGAACTGCTTTCCCGTTAAAGTATACTCGACTTTTCATCCTTTCGCGGTCTGTAAATGAGTGCCAGCATACATGGACCGCTTCGAAGCGGCTGCCCGAGGCGTCTATATGTACTTCCTGTTCGCTGGGGACTGATCATCGTGAGACGCCTTTGAGATTATTTTATGGAAAAGGCGCTATATAAATGCAAAACCTTACCTTTTTACTTTTTCACCTAGCAAGCAACATAAATAGGGGATTTCCGCAATTCTTTTCGGCTTTTGATTTGTTATTTGTCTTTGCCAAACAGAGCTGTCTGCGAAGTGAGTTTAGATAAATATATTTTCCGAACGTTAAATTAAAGTTTAATGGTATCCGTTCTAGTGCACCTGAATAACCTTTACAAATAGATTATCAGTCATTTTATCTCCATATTAGGTCTTTATTCAGCTACATATAATTAAAAGTGAAGTCTTACAAATAATGATGTAACACTCTATCAGCTTCGGGTTGAGCTAATTGAGCACCAAAAAAATCTCGGGAAATAGATAAAAGAGACTTTTTTTAAAATGTTTCTTTTATTAGATTTTATACTAGTGCTGTTTTGGTTCTGTTCTTCAGAAAACTTTGAAAAAGAACTCCAACATACAGGTCTGCACAGAATAATGCGAATTTATTTGCGAAAACTGGTTTATAGTAAGTGAATGGATAGATGGATGCCATATGCAAGAGCAGGCACGTTCAGTTTTAGCTCAGAAGTTGATTTCTTGTAGCCAATATAGGCAGGGGTTTGAAATGAGCAAAGGCTTTTGAGGTCAAGCCGTTCCCGAAACATTTCACTGTACTGACAGATATTTTGTTTAAGACATAAAACATTACAGTGAAAGATACCATAGAATTAATGATGTTTTCAAATTACGTAGCGCTGCTGGTATAAAGACCTTTGAATGTTTAAATTTTTCATGCTCTTTAGTATAGCCGAGAAAGCTTAAACGAGTTTTAACACAATGAAACGTTTTTCGGTAACTCTGCGTTGTCTTTATTGTCCAAACAGTTACTTTAAAATTTGACATTTCAACTGACGCTGTGTTTGGGCCTTGATGGGGACTGGCAGACAATCACAACACAATCTGGTCGGGAAAACAACGTCTCCTATTTATTTATTTAGCTAGATTTAACTCAAATTTATTTGTTCAGCTCGAAAATCCATCTAACACCCAGTCTTCGGAAACCTAAACAGCCTTGATTTATTGAAAACGATCGAAAGATGCAAAAAGGATGACAAAATACGATAATCGGAACACTGAAGCGTTGAAATTACAAGAAACTATGCATTAGAAATCGCAATTTCTGTTTTTCCTTAGGTTTCTTATAAATATTATGCAAAGAATACTGTCGTTATAGTCACACGCTGCGGATCTGCGTTGGTTTATTTGGGAAGTGTTTTGTAGGGTTTTCATTCAGTGGTGGGCTATTTGAAGTTTCCTGTAAAAAGTTATTGAAAATTATTAGCAGATCTAAACTTCACTTCGTCTTTTTGCGCCCATCTTAAGAGTAATTTTAAAGGAGGGGCTTTAATGCGTGGGCGACAAATAGTTAAATGAAACAAAACGCACAAAGAAAAGGACAATGGAAACTCGATGTGTCAACTACGGAATCGATGATTTTTACTGTATTTAAATTATCCTCGCGCAATCTACATTAAAATTTGTTCCTGGACCTGCAAAAAATGTTTTCAATTTTATTATCGACACTAAATGAGAACTATTGTCTTGAACCTTAACCGACAAAAAGTTTTGTGTTCAATTTTGTGTTTGAAGTGGTATCTTTCATTAAAACTGCGCTTCAACTACCATATTGTAATGAGAACGCTGTTTCGAAAAAGAACACCTGCCGCCGAAATGTCAAACGAACTTGATTTTATTCGACAGAAGAGGCCGCAATATTTACCTCTACACTTAAGCGAACCGATCACATATCATTTCATCGTTCTATTTTATCTTTACATTTCAAATACTACATGCGATTTGGTGGTGTATCTTCAAAAACTACCGAAGTATACTTTATGAAGGCATTAATTAATCAGCCTGTGTCGCTCTATGAGAGCAAAAAAATCCTTCACTTTCTCTTATCTGGCCACAAATAATTAACAATAATTATAAAATAACGTTTTTCAGTCAAACGTTGCCGCCCTGCTTTCAGTAGTTTGACATCGACAGACTACCGTGTACACGAACCCGAACAAAACCGCTTTTCATCGATGGATTAATTTATTGGTTTTTGTAGCAAAATACGATATAACTTGACATGCCTTTGTCAGTTTGTGCCCACGTTTATAACTCTGCCTGTGTTTCAAAATTTTGGTTTCTTAGACTCGTCATTTTCGCACTCCAGTAATATCCATTCTAGAATGGAAGGAGATATTCTAGTTTTGCATATTGTATATTGTACATTCGCTTACCATTCAAGATCTTATTTACATAATTCTGTTTTAGTTTAATTTACAAACATTTGAAAGACCTGCCTCTAATATTTTCATCTGCCTAGTCTCTCCTGATAAAGAATCAAGGGTCACACAATTTAATTTGAAATATCTTTTTTCAGATTAGAACCATTTCGTGGTGGATTCGTTTTTTTTTTCGCAGGAACTTTTAGCGGCAGTTCTAGATATTCAAATATTCTCTGAATACGACAAACGATCTGGCAAAGTGGTGAGGCGTTAAACTTTGCATATCTACGAACGTTTTACTGTTCCGATCAGTTAGAGAAATAAGAAATGAAAACCATCTCAAAAACTGAACAACTAAACAAGCGTTGACTCTAGGGCAACGATTGTCGTGGGAGAATTACTTTTTTATCGGAAATGTGCCAAATAGGTCAGTAGGTGTCTTGATTTTTCATTGCGTTCGCTAATACATATTAAACAATAAAAGAATCGCATCTTTGCCGGTTTAGACTCGGTTAATTTAATCACTAAAAAACCAACCACGGACTCATTTTTCTTGATACTAAAGACAACTGCTCTGCTGCTCTTTGAGCGACAGGCAAGCAGCCAGACAATTAAGGCAACCTTGCAATCCGTGATCAAACATTTGGGTTGCTCACCCATATAAACCCAAACATCTGAGAATTTAGCAGGTTTAAGCTAAGCCGTTCATTCTGTAAACCTTCTTTGTTTCATTGCGCTCGATAGGCATGTTCAATCGCCTTTGAAAACGTTACGATTTTTCACATTTGTTACTTTCTGATTTGTTCTTCCAGTTTCAATTAGCATCTCTGAAAAAGACATAATCATTGAAATGGTTCCATTTCGTTTCTTCGCTCTCTTGATCGTAACCTGCTCCCCCAGCTGAACTTGTCACAAGTCTGAACCCTCTCTCTGACAACTGGTCGAAGGCCTTTTCCAAGTAGCTGTGCTTAAGGTAGAACCGATTCGTATATCGCATATCGTCGCGGTCGGGATCACGAGTCTCATTTAAACTATCGCTGAACACCTCCCGCGCCAAAGCCACATTACCACAAACAAGAATTCGCTGAAGCTTGCGGAACTTCACATCAGCAACACCGTCTCGGCCAAATGCGTATGTCCCTCGGACTCCAAGCGAAATAAACCCACAGGAACGCTTATTTCCTCCAGTATGTCTCTTGTTGTTCTCCGGTGTTTCCCGTTGCAAAGCGCGAGCCATTCCTTTCAATTTAAAATATTCCGCTTCAACGACGAGTCTTTCTCGTTCCATGAACTCTTCAGGAAGAGCTAATTTGGAGTTCCTTAGGTAATCCAGTATATAACGGAACAAAACTCCGTCCCGGTCGATGAAGAACCGGCCTCTGGAATCTCGAGGGATCTTTTGTCTGCCGCTAAACATCGCACTTAGCAGAGAATCCGAATCTTTGAGCAAAGTGGGCAGCGAGGTTGTATACAGCTGCCCGCCGACATTTAGCTCGACAACAGCCGGTAGAGTCTGGTCCGGACCTCCTTTCGGTGAATTCATAATTTGAGTTTAAAACGTTAGTGCAATTGATTTTAGTGAATCAGCAAGATTTCAGTCGAAATTTCTTGGCCAAGCTTAAACTAGCTAGACTCGGTGATAATCGCTTGTAAACACACAAACTGTGTAACCTGCGCGCATGCCCAGAAGTTGTTTAACCAGGAAATTATGGGTTGTATTTTTCCTTTAAAACAGCTGGTGTTTTTAAATGAAATAAAAACAAAAAGAAAAAGAAAAGAAAATACACGCTTTCTCTTAAAAGATTACACAAATTGAATACCTCACAAATTCCGAAAAAGGTATGTCAGCTATGGGTGTTGATTCCAGCGGAATAACTGAGTTTCTTTTCCGTCATTCACCAAAACTAAAACTTATAGAAACCCGAAGTCTTTTTTTCATTGAGAAAAGAAAAGACGTACTACATCAACCAAGTTCTGTTCGCCGAGTCTTGGTCTTGTTTAGATTGTTTGTAGGGTTCTGGCAACGCTTCACTCAGCGATTAACGAGGATAAATGTGCAAGGATTAGAGCAGAATATAATTGGTTTTCCATAATCCGAGCCAAATTGATAATTGATCGAGCTTATTTTGTTGAGATACAAAATCCTGCTTGCATTAATAAAAAAACATTGTCTAAGCATGCCCCCTTGACTAGTATATTTCCTTCAATAATATTGTTGATTCTATCAAGTGTTTGTTGTTCCATTTACGAAGCGTTTCAGCATTTTTCTGCTAATTCCGTGTTGTTTTTTCCAACCAAGCATCAATCAAAGGCCATCAAACAGTAAACTGTAGTTTCTTACACTAAAATTGGAAATATCTTCGTATTCACCGACATAATGTTTACCTGGCGCCGCAGTTAAGTCAGTGGTGGCCAGGTTTACCTGTAGTCGGGGGTGGAAGTGGAATCTTTTCAGCATGATAATTCGTTATTCCTAGATATTTTTCGAGCAATGATTCATGATTCATTTATAGAATTTCTTAATGATTCATGATTCGTTTGTGTTATCATGAGACAAAAACTCGAGATTCATTTTTTTTGTCCATGACTCATGATTCACTGCCTGCGAGATGACGTGATTCATGATTCCTTCACTTTTTTTAGCCGTGATTCATGATTCAAGATTCCGCTTCCGCCCCCGACTGTAGCGTCGTGATTTCAGCTCAGCTTGTTCAGTCTCATCGTCTTTGCTTTTTTCAAACTTTGAACTATTTGGATCGTAATTAAATAAAATCAAGGTTCTAAGCATTTTGTCAAGTTTCTCAATTCGGTTCTTTACACGTTAGAAACGTTACTTTATTTTAGTTTTATGCAACTGCAGTATACTGGGTTTGCGATGAAGCCGTGTGTAGTTATCCGACAAATTGATATGTCCGCATCGAGTTGGTATCACCAGCGACACCAGTCAGTTTTGCTCCGGCAAAATGTTTAAACTTCAAAGCCAGCTTGCTACGCAGTTTGACGGGGAAAAACACACCATATCAATGTTTCTTGTTCAAACTTTCATTGTTTGGCTTGAACTCGCTCTTTGCTGGTATATTGCATATCTCACAGACCACTTGCAAGAGATGCAATTAATCCGTTTCATCAAACGATCAGAGAACTGAAACGAAGCAACTCCAACTTGATCGCGCTGTAGCTTTGCGCTGCAGCGTGAAATACTTGGTGATACCACTTCACATGTGTTACTCGTTCTGCAGTTTCAGCTACACCCAATTCGGAACTAAGGGCACTTGTTTATAACTTGGTTGGCCGACTGGTTAGTTTCTCAAGTACCATGCAAGCGGTACTGTAAATCTTTAAATGCGAGCACTGAGAAGCAGGAAGCCGGCCACTCTTTAGGGTGAGCTATGCACGCACTGCTAACATTTTGTGCCTGAGCACTTCAAAAATTCGCCGGGGGACCCTTTCAGATCAAACACAACGTGAGAGCATGAAATAGCTGAACCTTGCATAAGCTTCAAGAGCTCACAAGAAATTTTAGTGAAGCTTAATGATCGCCAACTTTGCATCACAGTTTTTCTGCAAAATTAGGATGAAAAAGGTTGAAGAGGCTCTTTAGGTTGCGTGCATCCCTGTTTGTGCAAAAACAGTTTTGTGTTTAATTGTTGTTTTATTTTGTTTATTTCGGCATATCCTTTCGGTGCATTTCAAGTAATGTCAAGACCTTAAATGTTTTGTTGTTTTCTTTGTCGAGGAGACAGGTCAAAACAAGTCAGCAGGATTCAGAAACAGCAGTTTTAACTTTTACTTTTGTTTGTGTTACGGTGGCGTGACAAGCCCGCGTAGAATTAAGGAATCAATCATTCAGTGACTTCGAGGATGAGATTGAAAGAATATTTTCAGCGTGCAAATTTTTTTTGTCAGCCAAACTTTGATTTCATTTTTTTAACGTTGTCCTACTAAACTACAGAGACTTTGCGGGTATACCTCCGGAAATATTGATAGGAACTTTAAGATTTGACTACGAGGTATAAGAGTTTGATTACGAGTTCGACTTCTTAGCTTTTTGAAATCGCATTATTGACTACGAGATCATCAACAGTTCTCGTTAATATAAAACAAGAGGACGGCCACTGGCATGCACGAGATTTGACCGGACAACGGTAATTTTGCCAACACCTGTCCAAGAACCTGGTCGTGCGAAAAAGTTGTACTTGAACTCAGAGTCGCACTCGTAGTTGTATCTAAAGGTACAGTCAACTGTAAGAGCAACAAAAACGGACGAATAATGTTGAATGGTGTTGCAGACTGATAATCAATGATAGTTATGCCTAAAGATCTGGAGATGAGTGCGCTGAGAGAGAGAGAGAGAGCCCTTTGCGAAGGTGTGAAAGGTAGCTGGTAGCAAACATACGCACACTCATTCTTAATAATAATAATAATAATAATAATAATAATAATAATAATAATAATAATAATAATAATAATAATAATAATAATAA
>JAOBRG010043117.1:0-22163 GCA_027574985.1 Umimayanthus nakama | reverse complement strand
AAACAGGATTTTACCCAAAGATTTCGATTTTTTTATTTATAAATAAGACACGGGACTCTTAAATATGATATTCCTTTTATTAACTTAGGCTTAAAAAAGTCGCCAGTCGCCAACATGTGACGGAATGAACAGCCACAAACTGGTCGCAAATTTGCGACTTATTGGCAAATTTTAGTCGCAAAACCAAAATTTTAGTCGCAAATGCGCCTGTATCAGTCACAATTTCAAGCCCTGGAGAATACTGCTTGCCTCAGAGATAAGAAAGGCAGAATGAATTGTTTGCACCATAAGAGATATGTGAAGTTTTGTTGAAAAAATGTATAGTGACTTCTTTTTATCAGGAAGTTTAAAATAAGCCCCCCGTCTCTCTCTAATAAGCCCCCCCCCCTCTGGAAGGCATGAAATTAAATAAGCCCCCGGGGGCTTATTAGAGCGCTTACAGTAAATCGTTAGGGGTATAGTACATCAATATGTTCAGTACAACTTAGCACCTCAGAAAAGCCACTGGTACACCTGTGAATAAAGCAGTGTAGAAGTCAATACGAAGTAATTGTTTTTAGTATAATTTTACCAAAACTTTGCTGTGGAACCATTCACTAGGTGGTGAACAACATAAAATATTAGGTCCTTGCAGTTTTATTAGTGAGAAGGGTGGTGTCAAGGAAAACTTTCAATAAACAGCTTGTGGAGCGGTCTTGGTAGTGAAATGTCGAATCATGCAAATTTTAATTCCAATGAGGGGAAGGGGGGGGGGTAGTTCCATTTTCACTTAATACTAGGGCACGTCATTGCATCCACGGACGCAACATGCTCATCTTGGTTGCGAAAATTAAACATCAATCCGTCCAAATGGATGTAACTGTAAAGAACGCACACCTCAATTTTAAAGGTGAAATTGTGAGAAAAATGGTAGTTATCCCATGCGATTGCCTCCACCAGCTAATAATCAACCTTATTATTGGTGTGTTGATTGTTTTTGTCTTTTATTCGTTTTAGTCAAAGGTTGTCTTGGTCCATTAGGAAAGAAATACTGTTAAAATTTGTAGTATTTTGAAAGTATAAGTAGAAACAAAACCTGTTTTGAAAAAAGTAAAAAAAAGAAGAAAAATCATGATTACTAATGAAGACCCCCAGATCCAAGAAATGGACCCCCAATTTCAACAACAGGGGGTCCAATGGACCCTCACGTTTGAGATCCTACAGTGTAGATTCATCACTGCTTGTAGCTAATTGATTTGTGTTTTGACAATCAAACAATATTTAGCATGCTGCCGAACTGGAAAAGAAACAGAATGACACTGAATATAAGAAGATGTTGGGAAGTGTGGTTCAGTATGGAAGTGTTATGCAGGTGAGTGATAAATATTTACATGTATACACAGTGTTTGTGGGGGTGGAGAGGAAAGTGATATACATACGTGTATGCAGATGAGTGAAATATGTCTGTAAGAGAGGGTGATGGGGAGTTATGCAGGTGAGTGAATTGTGTAAATGACATTACTCTGTTTAAGAAAGGGATGCAGAGGAGAGGATATGATGTAGACATAATAATTAAGTATGTAGGCGAGTGCACAGTGTTGTGTCTGGGAGGGGGTGGATGGGGAGGTATGCAGGTGAGAGAATCATACAATCTCATGTATTTGAGAGGGAAGGGGTAGGAGTGTTATAAGTTAGTGAGTAAAATATGTGTGAGAAGGGAGAGCAGGGAAGTGATAATTATGCAGGTACATGTATCTGAGCAGTTTACTGTAGTGTGTGAGTGGGAGCAATTGAAGTCGGGAAGTGTTATTGGGAGGGAAGTGACATGTAGGTTAGTGAATTATATGTGGGAGGGAGGTAGTGGAAGTGGCATGTAGGTTAGTGAATTTTATGTTTGAGGGAGGGAGGGGAAGTGATATGTAGGTTACTGTAGTATGTTATGTGTGGGAGGGAGGGAGGGCACTTGAGATGGAGGTTAGTGAATTGTGTGTGGGAGGGAGGTAGGGAAAGTGATATGTACGTTAATGAATTATGTGTGAGAAGGAGAGAGGGGAAGTGATATGTAGGTTAGTGAGTTACGTGTGGGAGGGTGAGAGTGGGAAGTGTCATGCACTCCTTGTATGAAAGAATTAAGTACTGTAGGAGGGTCGAAGGGGAAAAAGTTACAATGCTGGTGAGTGTAGTTCATCCTATGTAAATGTACAGTGAGAACTTTTGTTTTCATTGATTACATGTATTTGGTGTCTCTCAGTTCAAAGAACCATTGGAAGTCTCAAACTACTTCTCTGCTATTTGAGAACTGTTTTTGAAAAGAACGGCAGTTGCATGATTATTCATCAAATACAGTTCAACAAGAAGTATCTAGTTAGTTACCGACTGATATTTAGTGATTATTGTTTTCACCCTTAACTCAAACTTCAAGTGACATGTGTAGCTACTTCACACTTCTCGCAGGTTTTATACTGTTTCTACTTTATCTGACCTTTGTTTTTATGGAATAGCGCTGCGCGGACGATCTTAGAATAGAATTGTTTACCTAGTGACCACGTGCACCCACGAGTTTCGGACAAACAAAGCGAGATTGGCAGCGTGTAGCAAAGCGATTGTAAAAGGAGAATTTCTAGTCGTGATTTTCTTTAGCCTTTTGGATGGTTCCAACCAAACATTACCGCTGGGGGAGTGTAACAGTTATTATATGCTACTTTCGGTTTGTTTGTCCGAACGCGAGACGCTCACATCCGCGCAGGCTATTGCAAGTTTAGATCGATAATGTTTTAAAAATTACATAAATTTGTAAGTCAAACCATTTTCGTACTTGCAGTTACAGCCGATCAGTAATACTCAAAGAGTTGGTCTCCGAAGTACATCCTTTTAATGGAAAGCATAAGGCTCTGATGGATGCTATGGTTTCGATAGGAAATGTTTGTGGCGAAAATTAGCAGTTTATAATATGTACATTTAGGAAGCTGGTGCGGAGTTTTAAAAATCTTAGTCCCATTCCCCAAACCTAATAAAATACGTAATATTACAGTTGCTATACACGTGGCGACAACAAGAAAAGATAAAACGGACAGGCTTTTGCTTATTGAAAGGAACAGTTCCATGTGTAGACAGGGGCCAGGTATAAGGAATAATCAAGCTGTAGAAAAAATGATGACTTTATGTATTTTTAGCCAATTTACAATTTTAAGTTAGATATTCTTATTTTGAGATTTTGTAGTTTTAGCCACTACACAATTTTTAGGTAGATAATCGTATTTGACAGTTAGACATGGAGGCAGGTATATAGATATTGCTAATCATAACAAGTAAACATAATAGTTAGATAAGATAGCAATAGCAACATCTCGCGCGATCTGACATGGGACGTCCACGTGGACTATTTAATGAAGAAAGTCAACAAGAGGTTGAATATATTAAGGGTCCTCAGGCGGTGCGGCGTACATGTCAGTGACATGGTGAAGATCTACTGCGCAGTAATCCGCTCAGTCATGGAGTATGCCTCTCCGGCGTTTGCCAATTTGCCGGTGTGCCTGAGTAATGCATTAGAACGCGTTCAAAAACGCGCACTTTCGATCATGCTACCCGGTGTCAACTATCGGGAAGCAATGGAGTAAACTGGCCTTGCTACGCTAGAAGAAAGAAGGGGAGACTAGAGGGATGGTGAGCGACTCAAAAAGCCAACAGTATAGCCTCAGATCACGTATATTACACAAGAAACCCGTGAACACTGTCCGTTTTCAAACCTTTGTATCGTATAAGTATTTAGAATATAGTTATGTGTGAATGCGCTACGCTCCTGTAATCCAGCTTTTTAAGCTGCAATAGGTGTTTAATAAACTATTGTTATTATTATACAATCAAACTCGCCGGTAGGTAGATAAATAGATGTAGTTAAACCTAAGAGATATAATAACTAGACAAGATAGTAGTCAGACATGCAGGAAGGTAGATATAGTTAGACATAACAGTTAGACATAATAGTTAGACAAGATAGTAGTTAGACAGTTAGACATACACTGTTAAGCAGTAGACATAAACAGTTAAGCAGTGAGTATAGGTTAATTTTTAAGATCGTCACTCCGTAGTTTTTAAGAAATAAGTATTGTATTGCATCGTATTGTACTATTTTGTATTGTAATACACGGCCACATCAGCTGTACAGCTGCCGTCCGTTTTTACCGTGTTTAAATAAAGGCTATTATTATTATTATTATCTGAAAAAGTAGGAAACACATCATGTTGGAATTGAATGATAATAAAGAGGCCTTTGCGAGTCATCTTCCACATGACCAACTTGATAGAAAACTTGGCTATAAAACTTAACTGCTGGGCATTTATTTTGACTCTTGCTGTGTGAGCACTCTGATTTTTTACCCAACCACTTTTAAAAAACAAGAGATGCTCATTTAGACAACTTGATTTTTCAAGAATTTCTTCGAAGCCTGTCCCTCCCAAGCTGCTTACAAATTTGACGCTTGTTTGAGATTGAGTTTTAACCAATTTTTACCCTTCAGTTTTAATTAAAAAGCTGCTTTGTCTTATGTCGAACAAACTGTGACCGCGCACGTTATTTTGTTTTGTGTGTGTGCTCAAATGTTTGTACTGGTGTACTGGTTGACCAAAAGCATTTCAGTGCCCTGGAATGTATTGCGCATGGTTAATCCTCATCAAACAAAAGAAATAGAGAACGAAAGAAGTCAGGCTCTTCTCTTAGAACGAAATAGCCCATTGGTCATTGAGCAATAACAGTAACAGTTGCCGATACTTATTAACAGTATGCTTTTGTATGGTTCTTTACGGATAGTCAATTTTAAGGTTGAGATCTTGGTTTTTATATTATGTTTTTATCCAATGGTATCTTTCGTTTTCAGAGATGAGCTTGGCGACACACAAAAAATTGTAAAAAGATTTAAACTGGCGTGTTTCATAACCAGCCCACTTAATCAACTATGGGTTAGCTTAAATTGCACTGACTGATATAGGAACATAAAATAAATAATTCCCAAAGTACTAACCACTATGGCTGTGTTGGCAGCTGTTGCATGTCAAGAGCAACAAGTATTTGACGGTCAACAAGAGGTTGCCTGCCTTGCGGGAAAAGAATGCTATGCGTGTGACACTTGACACCAATGGCAACGAGGTGAGCTGAAGTTCTACCGTCCTTGCATGTTTTGGACTTTGCAGACAACAGAACACAGTTAGAATAAAATACCGATATTTAGAATTATGGCATTTTGAATCTTGACTGCATCAGAAAAGCAAATGAATGTTGAAATACTCACATACTGGTCTGCTTTGAACGGAGGAGCAATAGAAATATTTTATATTAATGCTGTTTTGGACAACCTGAAGGAATTGTTAAAGAAAAATGAATTTTTTTTACTGATGTGTATCAATCTGCAATCGTAAAAACTTAGATTTAAAAAAAATTATGCACTAAGAGTTTTTGCTCGAGATGATTACCATACCTACACTTCATTTTTTATCATGATGAGTAAAAATGTAAAAATACGATAATGCAAAAAAAAAACATCGTGAAAGTGTTTTTTGTTGCGCGATAATTTAATGTCAGTATCTAGATAGTCTAAGTTTCTTTAATTTACAGTTGTGATCACTCGATTATTTTCAACATTTTTACATTTATTATCATCATCACCATTATCATCATGTTGTTCCACAAACAAAGCTTGACTATGATTTAAACTGTTGTTCTGGACAGGGATCATGGTTTTACATCGTGCCGTACTACAAACTGAGGTCATCTGGAGATAATGTAGGTCATTGTGAGTTGTGCTGTATATACATCGCATGGTTTCAGTAGAAATTCTCTAGAGAGATCTCGGGACTCTGTTTTTTATTCATTAGGAATCCCAAAAGCTCTTGAAGGGGTCCGACTCTCTACAGCTGAAATCATGCCGTTAGTTGATTGATCTTTGATACTTTTATGTTTACATTGAACAAAATAATTACAAGGCAGTAACATTTTTTGTGCTTTCGCGTTTCAGTTTTGTTTAGGAATAATCGACTACTTTCAATATCAGTTCTAAAATATGAATTTGCAGTATTTAGGAAATAATCCACTGCTCAAAAGTGTTTTTTAAACCAACCGTAAATTATGCGAACTCCTATCCTGTTCTGTCTTCCTTGGACGAGGAGTGTTCAAGATTTACATCCCAAATTATTTAAACTGATAGTCAAGATTTCTTCGATTTTTCGATCGGTTTAAACTTTAACTTTGTTTTAAAATGTGATACATATTAAGCTACATCGCATTTATTTTGCCACCACCACTTGCCCAACCATCAGAAATGTTCCGGCACATCATCAGTAAGCCCGGTAAAGATTAGTTGATGATTCGAGACAAAACTGCATTGAATCCAATAAAATACAGCGCTTATATACATACACAATTGTCCTAACTATCGTCGATACTATTAGCACTCAGAAGTTCATATAGCAACACCCATTTCCGATACTTCCAAAGAATGGCAATACCACCTTATAGAGGTCAGTGCATGCTTGAAAATAACCGACGTCGGTGGAAGAGTGCTGGACGTGTGATTTTGTTGGCACCATAAATGTAGTTCCCATCTTCGTATTTTTTTTGTGATACAATTTCAAGCATTTTCAGTGAACTAGAGTGTCTTTGTAGTGAAACGTGATTTGCTACTGTAGTTTTCTTGATGATTCTTTCAAAGTTATGAAAATTTAGTATCAGTATAGTTAAAGGTTATAATGCCAAAGGATGTCCCTAAGTTCTTTGCTTTTGTTGTAAAATAATAGCGCCAGTGCCTTTCGTATTGAGTCAGCATGTTTCAGATGTCTAGAAACAAGTTTGCTTTCATTTTTGGTGCTCAAAAGGCACTGAAGAACCCAATAAATGCTAACAAACCTTACGTACAATGCAGGTACACGCGTGACATTCTCATTGGCGTCTCTCACAAGCTTCCCTTCCTCTTATTGTTGTTAGTATAATGGCTAATTACCTGCTAAACTTTACTTCAATCATCAGGTTGTGATTGGAGACAAAGTTGTTTTGAACCCCGTGAATGCTGGCCAGCCCCTTCACGCCAGCAGCCAAGAGCTCATTGACAACCCCGGGTGTAAGGAGGTAGGGTCATGCTTCGAAATTAATTTTAAGTAGTACTTCGAATTTGAGAGTCTTCGTACTTTTGTTTTGCGTTTTGCCTCTTGTAAATCTTAAATAGGAGATAGCATAACTCCACTTTTCAAACAAAAAGATCCACAAATCTAAAGACCGAAAGACTGTCGTGAAAAATGGGTGTTTCAAACGTCAGAGTTTATAGAGATTTACATACGTTGATTTACATGATGATGCAACTTTTTCCTACAACTTTTACGTGCGACCTGCTTGCGTCATCCGTAAAACACGAGTCGTATCGTCTAAGTAAACTCTACAACGTGCTGACTCTGATATAATGCGTCGTGTTTAAAAGCGTTGCAGTATTTTGAATCATGTTTTCGAACCATACGGTAGTTTTGGGAAAATCGTACCACATTTGTTGTTCGCCAGTTATTTGCTGATTTCTCCCGTCCCTCCTGTGGCAAGCCGGAAGTACTGTGCACTTTGTTTGATGTTGCGAGCTAAAAGTTGCATGCATATCAACACCTGCTAAAAATGTCTGAGTTGCTGGCAAGGGCTGCTTCGTGCAAATCAACCTTATGGCAAACGACATACGTTCCACGGAACCAATAATCATTTTTTGAAGTTTTGAAACTTTAATAAATTTGTTACTCCAAAAATTTAGGCGGCAAATCATTTTCAGACTTGGCTGAGTGCCAATTGTACCACGGTTTTTTACTTTGTGGAATCGTGGTCTTGCCTGCCGTTTTTGTGTTATGTCTAGCTCAACTGAATAAGTCTTGACGTCTCTCACGTCACAGCCTTTGTTTGTAAATAGTAAAGGTTGCAATACTCGTATCACACAATGTCAACTGTTACATTCCAGGTGAATGCCGTAAACTGCAGTACCAATTGGAAGATCTCCCTTTTTCTTTGCTTTGACGAAAACAACGAGGATATTCTTAAGGGGGTAAGATTACTTTCTGTGACCTCAGGTACTACTTTGTGAGTGTAATGACTTAACGGTTTTGACGTTTTGTACTTTGTGGTTTTTAACTTTATAGAATTTCCCCCCTGATCATATTGCAGACTTTTTAAAATTTAAGAAAGCTGACCACACGTTTATTGTGCAATCCAATTTGACGAACTTGGGAATCACAGTTCATTTGGTTGTTTTTGACAATATTCTGAAACATGTTTGTTGTTTGTCGCTTTCAAGGGTGATGTTGTAAGGATGTTTCATGCTGAACAAGAGAAATTCCTTACTGGGGATGACTACAAAAAGAAGTCTTACGTGTTCTTGCGAACAACAGCACGACAGACAGCCACGTCTGCTACAAGCTCTAAAGCATTGTGGGAGATCGAGGTGAGAACAATTTTAGCCTTGGTAGCTCTGTTATTACTTCTTAGTGAAACTAAAACATGACCATCAACTGAGATTGCAAGTACGACAACTAGAATGAAACATCTTTGAGTCCGTTATTCCTTGTCTGAACACTCAACAAATCTCTGAAAGAAGTGTCGAACTTCAAATTACTGTGGTATCAAATGGATCATTTTTCTAAGCAGTTTAACTGACAGCTATCAACCAAAATCGGTATGTGAAGTAATTCAGCATGTGTAGTTTGGTGAAATGTTTTTTTTTTGCAATTTCGAGTTAGTTTTATTATTTTACCAAAAAAGAAGAAAACCGTAAATACTTTTAACAGTGTAGTACTGAACAGGAAACTTTAACTTATGTTTATTAAATCTAAGAAATTCCTTTTAGAGTACTATATTCGGTACAGTCTAACTTGTCTTGTCCACTTTGGAGCAGTGTCCATGTTTTACATAGAGCAAACTTCTATTCAATCTGTGGAGGTGATGGTATACAATTTATTTACTACAGATGGATGCAAAAGGGGTACCATAAGCGTTTATCAGACTCAAGTGTTGCAGCTAGATCAGTGACTGAATTGGAGCTAACCGATTTATACTACTTAAATGTAGAACTGCGAACTCATGTATTGTACGTATGTAGTAGTTGTTCACTGTATGGTAAACCATATGATTCACTTAATGCAAACACTTAGACATCCAGGCATTTAATGAATTTTACACTGCCTCACAGTAACTTATGGCAATCAGTCAGTTGGTTTTTATGTAACATTTGATGTAATTAATGGTCTATAATTGTTCTGATAATTGGCCTATAATTGCAACTTGATAGGTAGTTCAGCATGACCCAACCCGTGGAGGAGCTGGTCACTGGAACAGTTTGTTCAGGTTCAAACACTTGGCAACTGGAGACTATCTTGCTGCCGAGGTGAGAGCTATTAGTGATTACCGTAAGCTCGTCTGACGAGTGCGAACATCTGTTCCACTGACGCTACGCACATCAGCCAGATTGCAGGGTATCCAATTCCAGGATGTTTTTGCTGCCATCACGCCTGAAGAACTGAAAATGGAATCAATTTGATTTCATAGGCAATGCTTGCCCAGAGTTTGCACGGTTCTTGAAAATCCTAAATTGCCCTTGCTTTTGAAGAAAAAAAAAACCGGCCTTGAAAAACGATAAACATTTATTTTTTAAAAAAAGTCAAGAACATTTTGAAAGACTTTAAATTTGCCAAATGTGATCGTTAATAGTATTTGAAAAATCCTTGTTATTCATTTTAAATTAAGGACAATGACTCTGCCAGTCTGAAAGGAAGCAGCTCAATGGTGGATTTTGAACATTGAAATTTTTTATTACGGTTTAGTTTTAATAAGTTCAGGCTCATATCTGATATACTTTTCTGACCTAGTTTGCAAGCTACTCACAACGGGAAGGGAGTCATCCGCAAACATCTCTGTCTTTTTATGTAGCAGCCGGCAAAGGAAACTTATTAATGGCTGTAACTGCAGCAGCAGTCTGTAGACCCAGTAGCACCAAATATTCACTTGCTTCTTTTTTTAGAAAAACAATCTGCGAAATCGCCCGTACCTACGAGACCATGTGTGTTTTTACCTTTTAGATTGACGAAGACACAGCTAAAGACATCACAAGAAACAAGTTAAAGGGAAGCGGGTCTGTCTACCATCTCGTACCAGTCCCCCATGGAAATGACATAGCTTCAATTTTTGAACTGGATCCAACAACATTGGCAAGAAACGATGCTCTCGTTCCAAGGTGTGTTTGCTCTTTTCATCTTATCGTCATTCACTGCACCACTTGAAATAAACAGGGGAAAGACAATATTTAATTGCTTTTTCTAAATATATTGTTGCCGACTTTGCCAGTTAACTATTACATTACATATTGGGTCAAAATACATTAACTAACAATGTTTAAGTTGATTTAAATTGATTGATTCATGCCGTAAAAGCACAAAAGGACTAAGTTTTAAAATGGAAAAGAATGAGAAAGGGAGTAAATAACAATAGTTTATATCGGAAAACGATTATTGTTTGAAGATTCGACAAAACTACACAAGTTTAAGCTCGAGTTGCATGGCTTTTTCGATATTTAGATGTCAAATCGCATCGCTGCTCGCTGAGCTGAGATCTATTAGTCAATTAATGTTTCATGTTTCGTTTTTATTTACATTTCAGAATTATATTTCTAGACTTGTTTGTTTAGCTTTTTATATTTTTCTAGGAGATGTACAGAGGCAGTATTTTCATTAGCTACACATTGGTTTATACCAGCTTTCACATTACTGTACTAGTTGATCCGTTTTTGCAGGGTTATAAAGTAAAGTAGTTCATGCATTCCTTCGTTCGTGTATTCGTTGATTTATTAAGTCATTCCACTCTGACCTTTTGAGCATTTTGATTCGTGCAAAGGCGTCACTAGATAAGTTTTGATGTTTTTTTGATAAGTTGGTACGACTTTACTTAATTTTTCGTGTAAGTAGTTTTTATTTCTGTACTTATGCATCTTATGCCCCATAAGGTTTTGTTTTGAGGTTTTTTTTCTGTACAGGTTTTGTTAACTTGAGGTTACTAAATGCATACAGAAATTACACTTGGACAACTTGTACTAATAAATTACCATGTATTTGTAATCGATTTTTGTATGCTACAAAGTATTTAAGATAAAACCAGTTGGAGTTCTCGTAGCATGGTACTGCACTTTTTAACCCACTTGCCTTTTTAGTGATCTTGACAAACTAACTTGTTTATCATGCCACATTGCAGATCGTCATATGTACGGATGCGGCACTTGTGCACAAACACTTGGGTGCATTCAACCTCAATCGCCATCGACAAGAAAGAGGAGAAACCAGTTATGCTCAAGGTAAAATGTGTGGTTTGTACAAGCCTTAATCCTGGACGTTTTTTTTAAATTTTCGTTATTATAAAAAATATTAAAAATTTGGAGCTCTTTCTAAGTTACCGTGCTCAATATTGTCTGTCTTTGATAGTTCCAACAGTGCCAGCATTTCGGCCAGTCCACAGAATGATTTATATAAAGTTATACGCAAGATTAATGCATAAACTAGTAAGAAAATATCGAATACAAAACCTAAAAGGTCCAATAACAATAAATCAACTTTGGCCAGTTGAGACAACCCTCGAAGTGATTAAATGTTGTAATTAAGTTTGTGGACTTCTTAGTTTTGATATTAAAGTATTCCTTCCTAGGTAATGTCAATACCCGGCAGTCGGGACCGTACCATCTTTAGAACGTTGCAGACACTCTTCTCGTTAAAACAGAGTTCCGTATAATGTCCTTGATTGTCTACTTGATAAAAATATGTTCAGACTATGTGTGAAATGTAGCTTTGTTTTCCAAGCTACTTTTGTGTAGGAGACGGACGGTTGTCCTAAGTATAGTAGTCCTCAAATAGATGTGACGGTAGCTCTGGAACCATTTTCCTGCGGGCTAGCCCTAAGAGCTATTAGTTACCCCTTTCTCGTTGCAATAGCGCATGAGTACACTGATTATGGTGCGAAGGAAGTAATGCGTGCCTACGCTTTGGACTTTCAGTTAACAATAGCCAGATCCATGGGCATCAGTTGTCCTTTTTTCCCCGTCGAACAATTATTCTATACAATACAATACAACAACTTTACTTAATTTCTAAAAGGGATATTCTAAGTAAATTTGCATGACCAAGGTTTAAAATAGAATTGTAGTTAAGTATTACTTTAAATTCGATAAAAGTGATTTAAAGATTTAAAAAATAGAGTTAAAATACAAGATAGAACTAGAGAATAAATCCCATTACAGCATGGAATTCTGACCCCGTTACAGCACGGAATTCTGTGAGCAAGCTGCACCATGTCAAAATCAAATTGTAGTCCGTTTTACCCCTCCCTTACAGTCATCTGCGTGCAAATGAGGGCGCTGGAAGACCTTGCTAGCCAGAACCACTGTATTTGTGGCGTCTAGATCTGACAACTTGATAAGACACAGGGCTGCTTCTGATGTAGTGAAATGTTTAAACACTTTCATACATTTTAGGTTGGCACAGCCAGTGTTAAAGAAGACAAGGAAGCTTTCGCCATCGTTCCTGTCTCACCAGCCGAAGTACGAGATCTGGATTTTGCTAATGATGCCAGCAAAGTACTGGGCAGTTTTGCTAACAAGTTGGAGACAGGAACCTTTACACAGCATGAACGGAGGTGACTGCTCTTGAAGGTTTCTCTGATTATTGCATGGTTCTCACTGTACCGCATTTACTTTCAGTTTTCTTAGCTTCCTGACTGTCTGTTTATGAATCAATCCATACTGTGATTTTTTTCCATCTGTAATCTTTCCGTGTGCCCGTCCATTCGTCTATCAACCAATCCATCTATCCGTTCGTCCATCCATCAATCAATTGTCGCTTATTTATTTAAAGATCAGTGTATTCATTAACGTTTCAAAAGTAGGGTTTACTTTAAACACTTTAGGAATAGGGGGAGTAAAACTACGAAAAACAACAATTATTCATCTGATCTGCAAATGCAATGGTTTTGCGTTCGTAATGATTGTGCGAACGCAAAACTCAAGCAACATTTGAGCAAGCCATGAGCGTTCTACTTTTTTTCCTCTTGACGTTTTTGATTGGAAAAGAAGTTATCAGATGAGGGACCTGCAGTTCTTGATGTCAACTTGTCCACCATTTTGCGACTTTGTTTTGCGCAACTAATTTGTGAATAAAACCCTCGGTCCCAATACGAGGTTAATCTCGTAGTGTTTATTCTCATGCAGGTTTGTGACCCAGCTGTTAACAGACCTGGTGTACTTTGTGACTGAGCTCGAAGTTAGCGGAGGAGATGTTCTTTCACTTCAGGTTCAAGTTCCCAACAGAGAACGGCAGAAACTTATGCGAGAACAGAACATACTGAAAGAGGTAGGGCAAGTAGTATCTCGCTTGACTTAGAGTGGGAGTAAAAGATCTATGTGTCATTATGATAATTCATGCTCATCATCAGAGTGAAACGTTTTGTGAACAAAAACCAGCTGTAAGAGAAATCTCGAAAGTACCGAACTATTCCAAGTTGGAACAGGACCCAGAAAGGCTTTCGTCACGAGCAGGCCCTCCAGGTCTAGTACATTGAATTCCCTCCTGGTTGATCTCTCTTCCACTTGTCTTGGATGCATCATAAAATAGTTATCAAGTTTGCACTTTCGAAGCATCAGCTCTAAACCAAGGAGGAGACCGTCATCAGATTCAGTGTTCCTCACTTTTCCACTTATTGTTAAAAAATATTTTGAAAATGTGAAATTGTTGTACATGATTGAAAACACTAAAACATTTGTAATCGTCCACTCTTGCTAGTGTGAGATCGTCGCTGAAATTTGTAGAGTTTGAATGTTGTTTTCTGGAAGTGTCAATCCTAAACATTTGGAACAGTGCTTGTAAATGGAGAGGTCGTAGCTCATTCTTTAACATTTTGTTTCCATTCCTTTGTTCAAGGTGTTTCACTTGCTCAAGGCCCCATTTGTAGACAAAGGCGGCGAGGGGCCCCTGCTGAAGATTGACCAGATCTCTGATCCCCGTCACGCCCCCCTCAGACACATCTTCAGACTGTGTTACAAGGTTTTGAGACACTCCCAGCAGGATTACCGCAAGAATCAGGCAAGCTAGGGAATTATGTCGTTCAGCGGATCTAATTTAGTGTTCCAACTTGAGATTCAATTGAAAAACCGTAAAGTATTATCGTACTAACATTTAAAACAATGTTAGTAACTGTCAAGGAAGTCGTTCTTTTTGTTGTTGTTTTTTGTTTTTCGTATAACATTTAAATGCAGAGTGATTGACAAGTCGGACTCGGAATCTGTTGGCCCGAGTTCGTTTCCTGGTGGGCATGTGTCACTTTTTTTTCTCTTTTTTTTTTCTTCTTGAAGTTAACAAACTGGGTGTTTTCTTAATTGCAAAGTGGAATGAAAAAAGAAAAGAAATCGCATGCCATATTAACGAGACAAGCAATCCACCCGTTTTCCTTTGCCAGCATCCATTGCGTTTCCTTTAAGCTACACATGTAGGTTGTCGTACGATTTGTAGTGAACACGGGAGATCAAGGAGTATGCTGCTTCAGTCCATTTAGAAATACTTAACAAAATACGACAAGGTTCGGGCCGAGCTAGTTTTTTTTAATCCCTTTGTTTTATAGTTTTTCTTTCGTCCACTGGCTTAAAAGATAAAGCTTTTAATACCAATACTTGCTAAACTTCAAAGCAAGCATAAATTTAATTTCTCAGAATTCTGTTGGTTTTGAGCAAGACATGTTTCACGCTTATCTGTTTGTCTTCCCGATGTAGGAGTACATAGCCAAACAGTTTGGGTTCATGCAGACGCAGATTGGCTATGACATCCTGGCTGAAGATACCATCACCGATTTGGTGCACAACAATAGAAAACTACTGGAGAAGCATATCACAAGGGCTGAGATTGAAACATTTGTTAGCTTGGTTCGTAAGAAAAGAGAGTGCAGGTATTTCCAGTGTGATTGTCCACAACTTTATGAACCATTGTGATTATGGTTGATTTGGATAAATAAATGGTTGTTTTGCAATTTACAAAACTATTATTTCCGAATTAAGGATATTCCCAATGAATACTTTTACATTATGCAGGTATATGCCATTTGGTTTTGAACAGGGCATACAAGCTTAATCACAGATCTTAGTCAAGAACAGCGTAAAAATTTACGTATTGACTTTGTGTCAAGTGTGATAGAGTAAGGTTTTTTGGCGACTAGTCCGGCTAGGATACGGTATCAAAATTAGACCAAGTTAAGGTGTTGGGGTTAGAGTCTGGACCAAACGACACATACCACGGTGTATTTTGGAAAGCGTCCCCCTCTCATCTTCGATCCTGTTGTTTGAATATGAGCTTTAAAATTTAAAATCTGTCGAAAAGAAACAGAAGATCTCCGCACGTTAAGAGATGCTAGATTGAACTATCGCTGGAAACTTCTATAAGTGAATAGACAGTTGTGTAGTTTTAATTTCTTAACAAGCCATTTAAATTTTATAAATATTCAAGATTAATCCTAATTCAAAGAAAGCTTCCAAATGATTATAGGCCTTGTTGTTTCTTTTAGGCTACCTTGCCATCAGATTTCTTAAACTCACAAAATAATTGCTGTCACTCATAAAACTCGTTGTGCTTAGTTTCATATATATTTACTTTTTAATCGTGTAAAAACTATGGTGATTCAGTAAAACATCAATGCGAAATATTGCTAATTAAACTTCCTGGTTGTTTATATTATTTTGCAGATTTTTGGATTACCTGTCAGATCTTTGTGTATCAAACAAGATGGCTATCCCAGCAACTCAAGAACTTATTTGCAAGACTGTCCTTCACCCGTCTAACTCGGACCTCTTGATAGAAACACGGTTTGTAATATCTAATGAGTGTTTGCAGACTATACGTGCCAGCTATCAAAACGTTTAAGTATTTCTGAATGGATCATCCGATGACTCATGCATGACTTATGTCAAAGAAACATAGAATCATAAGAAAAAATATAAGAGTAGCTGAAGGAAAACTAAGGCAACTGACCAGTTGAACAGTTGAACAAATTCATAGCGCAATCCCACTCGATAAGTTTGTGTGTGCAAATAGTTTTGAGGCAATAAATAAAGATGTTCAGCGGCTACTATATACCAAGGTGCTATCGAATGCTGAAAGTAAGCTGTATTTGAGTCCCTGTGAAGTTGCTATGGAAACAAAATTTCTTTTCGTGTTGAAGGGTTGATGAAAAAGTTGTTACACCAGTAACAAAAACTGTCGCAAACCCTTCATGTTCTACAAGAAAGCATTTCGTCGAGTTCAGTGGTAATGCAAAATTGAAAATGAGCGGAATTACCTTTACTCCAAAACTTAGTTCTAAATATACTTTTAAAAAGGCAAAAAAAGGAACTTGAGTTTCCTTCAAAATCAACAGTATTTTGGAAAAACGTTTTTCTCACGGTTCGCTTAACAAAAACTTGAAATATTTGCCATTCCTCTTTTAGCTACTTTTTAGGTTCCTAGTATGATTTAAAATATTTGGTTCTTCAAGTTAGGCAACGCTTCGATTCAAGAATAGAATGCCCCGAAGTTGTAAATATACTATTATTTATGTTTGCTAAATTAAATCTAGAGTAGGTAGTCTTAGCTTTGCTGTTTTGTGCAATGTTAAAATAAAATTGTCTGTTAATTTGAGTTAACAAACAACTTCGATGCCGCCGAAACAAAAGGCAAATTGGTAACTAATGATCAGTAGGATACCTCCATCTGGAATGTGTACAATTTTACGCTTTGCTTCGGCCTCATTAATTTATAAGAGTAGGGTCCCTAACTATTCCATAATAACTGGTCATAGGATTATAGATAGCGAGGTGTTTCTAGTTTGGGATGGTGGAGAGAAGATGAAGTCACAGAAGGACATGGCCAAGGGCTCAAAACTGGGAATCAAAGACGATGTGACGATACTTGACTACTACAGGTACAGTATAACACATGTGACTTCATTTGAGGGGAAGAACGCAACAGTTATTAAGGAGAATGGACTCTACATTTTTCTGGGTGGTCTCATAGGTTTTGTGCGAAGGTGTGGGCTATCTCTTTGTCTGATTAGCCATTGCATTGTTCCCTTAAGCAAGTAAGTGATCTCCTCTCCCCTAGAGAAACTAGGGTGTGTTACACAGTTTAAGAAAGTGTCATGCCATTAACTTTGTACTTGTCGTTTTCCGTATACGTAGTGCTTAATGTATCCTTTTAGTTGTTTTTGTATGTCTTTCTCATTCGTTGGCAAGTATTTACACCATGAAAAGAAAACTGACATTACTTGTAGCAGAAAATTAAATCAATCTCCAAATCAAGTAAAAGACACTTCCTATGTCTTCATCCGTTTTCGAAATTTAAAAGTAAGGGAAACCTCAGTGAACTCGAGCAAACACTCTACAACCATCGTTTCTCTTACTCATCTTTCTTGTTTTGTTATCGTTCAACGTGTTTTCAGCAACAGTTGCAGGCTGTGTATTAAAATATTTCTTTGGTAGTTGACAACGATGTTTCTTGCGATCCGTAGGTACCAGTTGAACCTGTTTTCTCAGATGTGCCTCGACAGGCAATACCTGGCTATCAACAGCATTAGCAAACAGCTCGACGTTGACCTCATTCTTAGGTTGGTAGTTTGACCTGTGGTGTCAGATCTCTGTTATCGTTATGACGTGTAACCAACAGATCTTATGGGGTGCATTGAAACTCTTGCTGAAACAAACACAGATGCAAGCATAAGAATTCGAATAACAAAAAAGGAGACACAGGATGCCGGCATGAACATCTTCCATCTCATTGTGCACACGGTGTTCTGATGTCTTTTCTTTTGCCCTTTACATTTCTTGTGCTTGTGCTTGTGCTTCTTGTTGTGTTTACTTTGCTCGCACAAAGGGGATTTAATGAACAGGATTCAGTTGCATTAGAGTTTCTGTCGTTGGCAAATTTTATGCATCATCGTCTACGGTTTAAAACTAACAAAACCTATGAATCAACGTCAGACGCTAAACATTAGCAAAGTGTAAGCAACAACTTCAAACGTGAAGCATTGTCCGGATCTTCTGCCAATCAAAGTATTTTATGTTTTATAGATGTATGGCAGACAAAGAACTACCTTGTGACTTGCGAGCTGCTTTCTGTCGTCTAATGCTGCACATGCACATTGATCGTGATCCCCAAGAGCCTGTCACACCTGTGAAGTATGCAAGACTTTGGTCTGAGATACCAATATACATGTCTATTGAGGTGTAAGTATACTTGTCTGGTCGGAGATACTGACAAACATGTCTATTGAGGTGTAGGTATACTTGACTGGTCGGAGATACTGATAAACATGTCTATTGAAGTGTGAGTATACTTGACTGGTCTGAGGTATTGACAAACATGCCCAATGAAGTGTAAGTATACTTGACTGGTCGGAGATACTGACAAACATGTCCGTTGAAGTGTAAGTATACTTGACTGGTTAGAGATACTGACAAACATGTCTATTGAGCTGTAAGTATACTTGAGTGTTCTGAGGTACCAACATACATGTCTATATTGAAGAGTAAGTATACTTCGTTGGTCTGAGGTACCAACATACATGTCTATTGAAATTTAACCCTCGAACGTCCAAGGGGGGGATCAAATGGACCCCCCCCCATAGGTTTTTCCGATCTAAATTTTGAAGCTTTCAATCAATCGAAATGAAACTTTCAGTACCTGTTGTCTGATAATGAGCGCATTTTTTGACGTTAATTGGATGACGTAATCACTTTTAATTTATGCGTAATTAATTATGCCAATTTAAGCTCGAAATGAAAAACTAAATTTTTTGGAAAAATGGTTCTCATTTCTTCTTTTAGACTCTATTCTCAATTATATTCCTAATTTAGGCTGAAAAGACATGTTTTCTACTAATTCAAGTAAAATTTGCTTCAGTTTTGCGTAAAATAAAATTTTTTGAAAAATCCAAGATGGCGGCTAAGATGGCGGACACGTTGTGAAACGACCGTTGCCATAGCAACAGCTCTTAACTAAAACTTGATTGCTGTAATGGAAAGTAATTAGCAAACCAAAAGCTACTTCCTTGCAAAAGCCTGATCTTTTGTGTGCAGCTGTTTCGAAAATTTATGGGGGGGGGGTTCCAAATGACCACCCCTTGGGCTAACTTGTAACAGTAATTAGCTTGGACTTCCGAGGGTTAAGTATACTTCGTTGGTCTGATATACAAACAGGCGTGTCTATTGAAGTGTAAGTATGCAAATTGACTAATTGAATAAACCAACATACATGTCTATTGAAGTGTAAGTATACTTAACTCGGACATACATACATGTGTACTGAAGTTTAAGTACTCATGGTTTTGGTCTAAGATATCAGCATATAGGTCTATTAATGTGTACGTATGCATGACTGAGGTCTAAGACACCAACATAGCTGTATTGAAGTATAACTACACATAACTGGTTTGGAGATGCCAATACCAATACATATGTCTGCTGGTGTGTACGTATGCATGACTGGTTTGAGATACCAACATACATGTCTGTTCATGTCTAAATACATTCTTCGGATAAAACTGTTAAACCACCACCGCGGCTTGCCTGATACTTGTGCTAAAAGGTGAATGTGCTTGTGTAGAACAAGTCTTGAAATTTCCTTTCTTGCATTTTCAGGTATGATATTCAGGAAACTGTTGGCGAGGACCGAGAAGAAATCAGGAAGCGATTTGCAGCTGTTGTAACCTTTGTAGAGAACTATCTTCACAACATCAGCAGCAATATTTGGTCGTTCAGTGACAAGGAACAAAACAAACTTACTTTTGAGGTTTGTGAGAAATACAGAGCAGCTTCTCGAGCTAGCTATCTACCTCAGTTTCGAAAAAATATTGCTCTAAATCAATTAAGAAAATACTGTTTGTCCTGGTGGAATTATGGGAAGTTTAATATCTAAACAATAGAGTAAGGATTTCTTTGTAAGACTTATAACTATTCCTAAGCTCTTCAAATTTGAGTTGTGTCATTAGTTCTATAGGTGCATGCACTCCAAGGTGGTATTGTCTAATTACGGTATTCCAGAAAAACCCTTGGTTGCACCGTTTGTGTGTTTAAATATTTTCAACAGCAAACTTTCTTGAGTTAGGTGTAAGGCGCATGTTTCACAGTTATTGTGCAAAATGACGTCACACATTTCATAACATTTGAAACTTGTTTGTGCGCAAGTGTTTCATAACAAATGTCATTACCAGTTTGATCGAGAATGCTGCTTGAACTTCTTGGCGTGCTAAACACCTCGTTTAGTCCATTGTTCTTTTACGATGAAGCTTTTAATTTTAAAAACTGACCATTCGACCGTTTCACTTCAACTTTGGTTTTTTGTCTGGTTAATTTGGCTGGTTAATTTGGCTGTTTCTCTTACAAACGCATTCTTTCTTACATAGGGGCTGTACGAGCCAGGCAATCAGAACTGTATTTTTATTGAAGGTGTTTATGGTCAGTTTATATGAGGGAAAGAGCAGAAACAAAACAAAAAGAGAAGAAATAAATGTAAACGGAAAAAGCTGCGAAAACGATCTACTGTATACAAGAGGAAAATTAAGCTAGATCTAAACGATCAGCATCTTTTATTGCATGTTTGAGAGTATAAACATGAAGAACTATAGTCGAATCATTAATGATTTACAAATAATAATACTAAAACAGACATACATGATTAGGCAACAGTAATCAAGAAAGTAAATAATTGTTTAGCTATTCGATTTGTTGTTATTATAGGTAGTAAATGTGGCAAGGAATTTGATATACTTCGGCTTCTATGGCTTCAGTGACCTGCTGCGTTTGATCCAGACTTTGCTGGCCATCCTTGATTGTGAACAGCGAGCTCTTACACGTTTTCAACGCGTTGTAAAATCTGATGGTAAGCGTTATTGCGAATAAATGTGGTAGAATAGGCAACACCAAATACTTTGTTCTTCCATTGAGACGGAGTCGCCCTCTACTCTGAGAACGAAAGATCCCATTGGATAAAAACACAATATAAAAAACCAAAACCTTAATCCTAAAACTGACCAACCGTAAAGAAACACACAATAGCTTATTGTTAAAAAGTTTAAGTTATTGTTACTGTTATTGTTTATTGACCAATGGAATACTTCGTTCTCAAAGTAGAGCCTTACTGTTAAGACGAACTAAGTGAGGAACTGTAAAGAGGCTCTGTTTACCTGGTATGAAATATTTAAAGCTCGTGTACGTAGATAGTTTTTCTTCCTATTTATGTTATCAATGAACTTAACGGTTTATTTTTTGTTACATTTGACAATCATTCACCATTAAGCTTTCAGCTTTTCTATGTTTTTCAGTGGTGAACATTCTGCAGTGACTTACATAAAAAGTGCAAATATCATAAAACGTCATCATCTTCATCTTAATACTCACCTCGATCATCATAATAGTTTTAATACAACAACTACTTTAACAATTACGTTACTTTTTATACGAGTACGTTTTTAGGAAGACTTCTATTAAGGGCCCTAGGCCTGTCATTGTCTAGCCTCACTGTAGAAGACTTTTATATGCACTGTTTTGTCATACAGTGGAAGCTCAGTAGATTAAAAAAAAGTTAGTATCTGGATTATAATTGGCGCTGTTACATTAAATGTTCATAGCCCTTTAAGTTTAATAAGAAAAAAACTAAAAATAAGGATAAAAATAATGAATGAATTGAGGATTGCCAACATTTTTGAAATCTTTAAAGTTCGTTTTGCAGAGCCGTCATCTTTGCGCAAAATGCAAATTAAAGAAACCAATTTCATGCATAAAATGTGCATGGAATCGAGGCAGCCAATTATGAGCGCATACCTATTACTGTGGATTTGTTGGAAGAATTAAAAGAGATCAAACTGGAGATATTGCTTGCTTTTTTGAATGTGTTGTATTGTCACCGAGTTTGTTTATGCTAACACAAGTATTCTCTTCAATATCAGTGAATTGTCCTTCGCTTGTACGCAAATACTCCGCCACTTTTCACCTTGATTTCAGAGAATGATTGTTAAAGAACCGCGGTAACCTATATGTTTGTTTTTGTTTGGTTCATCTACATCTACATCTACATCTACATATATTTCGTCGGTAAAAACTCTAAGGTTATCACACCAACTTTTACATAAA
>JAOBRG010043007.1:0-22168 GCA_027574985.1 Umimayanthus nakama | reverse complement strand
TGGTACGTTCGGGGGTATTCCTCAGAAAAATTTTTAACCTTCTGAAAATGCACAAATTTCCTAAAAGATAGACATCAAGGCCTTCTATGAAGACAATCAGAAAGACAGTCAGTCTGTTTTCAAAGATTAAACTCAGGAATTTAATAGTTAGAGTTACATACCACGAGAGTGCCAATGCATTAGAAATGCTTGCGTCTGTGTGAGAGCAATAGAGATTACATCGAAACACGTGAGACTCACACTCAATGAATGAGCTCTAATATACATATCTACGTTGTCAACAAGAAAGAGGTCTAATGCAGAAAACTAGGTATCTGATGAACAAGAACGGTTTCTCTTTCGGTTGCTCTAATTTCAGTTGTCTTTTAACTGCAGTTGCTTTAAAAGGCCAAAAGTCTATAGATCCAACGAAAATGTAATCAATTATTACCAAAATTTGTTTTTTTTTGGGGGGGGGAGAGCATGCGCAAAAGCCAAAATTTGGAGATAGTCGTTTTTTCAGTGAAAAAAAAAATTCAAATGGCATTTTGCTCAGTTCAATTCTCGCCTCTTGTATTAACTTTTCTCTTGAAATACTATCCTGGTTTGCATGTGGTGAAAAGATTATCAAACTAGCACCTTTTAATAGCTTGAAACTTGCAGAAAACCAACGAGTAATTTTTAGTCTCTCTGACATGATTCAGTAGACCCTTTTCTTGTTGTCACGCTTCATATATATAATAATCTTCACAGGTTATCCTTGGACCAGAAAAGATGATTACTGTCCCCCCTCGGCACTACTGTATCATAGAGAACCCAGTACAGAGGGACTCTGACGGGCAGACAGTGCTGGACTCCCATGGCCAGATCAAACTAAGGCATGCTGATCAGGTGAAGTTTGTTGTTGGTTTAAAGAGTACAAGCACCCTGCCTCTGGTGCAATATTGTAAACATATAATTATCCCTTGTTTTATTATTTTGCATTGTGCATTTTATTAATCTTGACCTGTATTTTTAGCCTTTGTTTCTTGAAATTTTATTTAAGGTGGCTCAAAATATTTTTGAGTTTTTTTTCACAAGAAAACAGTTTACATTTATTGTCTTAGTTTATGGTAGCAACATGACTATCAAAAATTGTACATGTAAATTTCCTTCTCTTTTTACTTTCGATACTTTGGAGTCATGAAAAGTTCTTATTGTAATGTAGCAAGAGAGTTCTATAATCAACCATCTTAAAATCAGAAAAACTTACTCTCCGTAAAATTTGTACCTGTACCTGTCAGTGAATTTTTTTTTCAAATTTTCAAAAATAACAAAAAATTTTCTGTTTTGAACAATAAAACCAACCAAACAGACAATTTTTTAAAAAATTCTGTAAGAAAGTTTCAGAGAAATTTTAAATTTTGCGATTTTCCCTTAATTCTAGCTGTTTGCTTCTTACAGAACTTTTTTTTCTGTTCATTCTTTGTCACTGTGCCAAGTTTCACAAAATTTTAACATCAACTTTCAGAGATATTTTTGATCAAAACCTTAATTTTCCAAAAACTCTAGGGTACAAGACTGCTATATTTGCATCTGCATGAGCCTGGTGTGCTCAAGCGAGATCACACAATCAGCGACCCAGGCCAGGTGTGCCAAGAAACCATTTCGAGCCACCTTAAGGCTGAACTTTCAACTGTTTCTTTTAATAGCCTTTTTTCACAGGAGGCAGCGTGGCCGAGCGGTTAGAGTGTTTGACTTGTAACCCAGAGGATCCGAGTTCAAGCCCCACTCTGACCGCTAGCTGGATTTGTTTCACAGAAAATCTGAGTTTCAAATCCTTGGCCACACTTGTAAATAGCCAACTGGTTTGCCTCTGGCCAGTTGGGATTCTTAACCCAGTTAAGTTTAATTTGTATATTAGTTTGATTATTTACAACATGGCACTGAAAAGCCCCGATGGGGAGTTGTCATTAGAAATCGTATTTTTATTTCTATTTTTTTTACCTGTTTGTTTTTCCTGTGTGTTTTTCCTGTCTTGTCTTGCTTAATATTTCAGCATCGGAAGTGGCCTTTTCAAAAAGCTGTCATTTTTTCACTGTGTCCCCTTCTTACATGTATAGGTAAAGTCCAGATGTCTCTGTGCTTGTGGGCTCTGTGTTTTCAGTGTTATGCCAATGTTTTTTTCTTTTCATTCATTGTCTTTGGTGGCTGTTGAGGTCTCTCCTTACCCAATTTTCGGGACTACACCCAGTGTCAGCTCAGATATGGAATACGGGTTTCAGGCTTCTGTTGATTCTCATTACCCCCTCATGGATTTGTCTTTTTAGGGGGTACTGGAATTATAATGATAGTTTTCCAAACAAGAGAGCTTGCTACAGTGTAGTGTAGCTGTGCAGTTTCCAATACTACAATTGAATATATGCATGTAATGTCAACCACTCTCAATGATCAGCTTACCTGTATTCAATAGTTTGTGCTTATCATCATGAACCCTGGGGGTAGGGGGTATGGATGAATGGGTGGGGACTGCAAGGAGATTGGAAAGAATACCTTTTTCAAAGGGTTGGAATTTTCCCAATATTGTCAATCTTAATGTAAAGGCCATTTAAAGGGGTAAACAGTTCAATCTGCAGGTTCCTAAGTCACTTTTCGGAAATTAATGAAAAAATTGGCTGAGAAAACATTTTATCACTCATTTTGTTCAAAAATGTTTAGAGACGTACAAAAAATAAATATGCGGAAGCACTCTGAAACGGCTTGGAAATTTGGTTCAGATTTTGGTACTTGTCATGACAACAGCTAAAGATGGGGCGAGCAGAAGTAATTCTGTCTGAGAAGCTGTTGCCCCTGTTTCGTTGTTTTACTAACAAAATGGTGCTATTTTGTCCCAATCGGTAAAAGCAAAGCTAAATTTGCTTTAGTTTCAAAGATTTTTTTGACAGATCCATATGTAACTTCCAGAGACTTACAGGCTTGCATGTTCCCCTACTATTAGCACAGCCATGGCTAAATATGATTTTTAAACCCCATTCGGATTGCCAGTATTTCTCAGAGGAAGTTGTTGAATGTGTTTCTTGCAAAAATAGAATTGAAGATGGTTTGTTCCTTAGTAAGTTGAATTCTTACCTCCGTTTCTCCCTGTTACCTAATCCTCTGCGATTCAGAGAAGATATGCCAACTAGGTCTTTAGCACTCGTCATTATAGCATTGAAACATTTGCATTTAAAGAAAACACGAGCTAGAAACAGGAAAAATCAATAAAGTCTGCGGCACATCACGAACAACAAAAACACACGATCCAAAAACAAAAACAATTCTCCACACTTAACACACATATACATGCAAATACATTATATCGACCGACCGAGAATGGCAGTGTGTCAGAAACCACTGCAGAGAGCTCTCATTCATGAATATATTGCCCGGTAACATTTATTTTGAAAACATTGTTTTGCCTCATGGTTACTTGTAAGTTATATCATCAAACAATAACAGGAAAAGGATATATATAGGATTCATAATGAAGTTTACGAGTCTACAGTTCTTTTCGCAATGGCCAAAGTGTGCCGCTAATAAATAGCTTAATTGTCCAGCTGCGAGCTGCTGAATGCGGCTTTCATTTACATCTTCTTCGCTTTCTTCAGGGTTTCATTCTGTGGTCAGTCACAAATTGAGTCTACATTTGATTAACGGCTTGTGTTGTCTCCAGTCATTCCCTTACATAATTATAGGTGATTTTTACTTCAGGAAATCCGACTTGCTCAAGACCCCTTTCCACTGTACCCTGGAGAGCAGTTGAAACAGGCAGTAACTGTGCTGAAAGTTGTGATGGCCAACTCGGCACTGAGACTCAAAGCCATTTTGGACTTCGAAGATGAGAGTGGAGAGAAGAGAGTTGCTGGTGATGAGTGGCTCTTCGAAGGACCAGGTATCGAAAGTCTTATTTGGTTTGTAAAGAATATTCACATGTCACAAAGATGTATGTGCATGACTTGCAAAAGTACAAGTATTATTAGCGATATTCAGAAAATCAAAATAACTGCGCGTCATGGTCACTGTTTCCCTAACAGGATGGCGGAATTAATTCTTGATTTCCTTTAATTTGTAGTAACTAGTGTTATTGTCTGTTTTACAATTTTTTGTTCAACAAAATCTGAGATGGTCACCCGAAAGGCATTGTCTGAGTTAGCATGGAACCACTGTTTTAAGAGCTGTTTAGTGCTCAAACTCATTTCTGACAAAGTAATTTGCTGCTGGCCAGTAACTTGTGCATTCTTTCATTGTTACAGGCACTTTTATTCCAAGGAAGGAGGTTGAGGTCACAGAAACCATCCGAGCCACTGTCATTCAGCCTAATCAGGCCATCCGACTGAGGGCAAGGAAGGAAACAAGGGTAAAACTTTGATATTTCGTATCGGTATTTACAGGGTGCATGGTAAAGGGGGGTCCCAGATAACGGATCACGGTAAAAATTTGAGTATCATAACGGATCATGTTAACATTTTGAGCTTCATAACGAATCACGATAAGAAGAGACATGTGCCGAATTTTATATGAACAACATATGTAGGTGCTGTTGCCTTATAGACTTCTCTTTTTCAGTTTTTTTTTGGTGCATCAGGAAAACTTCTATGCAGAATAGAAAAAAAATAGTTCGAAAATGATTGAGCTTTGCTGGTCTTTTGTAACTGACATGTCGTGACTGATTGGTATTGTCAAAATATTTCTAATAACTGTGCTCAGCTAAACTGAAAACCTAAACAGTGCAAAAGTAATGGTGCTGAACGCAAAAGAACCAATGTAATATATGTAGTACTTGATGAAGTACTTCGATTTTTCCTAATACCTTTGGGAAACTGCTGACAGCATGCAGAACGTGTGGTAATTCTTCAAGAGACTTTGTTTCTTCGCTTTTAATCACGAATCACAGTATAAATGTCAATCCTTTGACATATCATGACTGTTTTATTACGCCAATAACGTATCACGGCGTCCTCTTTCATCACAGATCACGACTATTTTTTGGTCTCATAACGCATCACGTTAAAGATTTTGACCCCAATAACGGATCACGTTAAACCCCTTTGCCACCCTGTTTTATACAGTAGAAAAGAAGTTTACATAGAAATATAAATTTGTTTTTGATATACCCGTTATGCAATGCTTTGGTGAGTGGTATACCATGGTATATGCCCTGTGTCACTTGCATTTTCTTCATCATACACTCGCCTAAAAGCTCATGTGTATACAGAAAATACAAGTGACGTATGGCATATTTCACAGTATCCCACTCGAAAGCATTGTATACTAACTACTTTATCACATCCCAATTTACAAAAGTTTTCGAAAGAGCTTAGATTCTCCGGTAATTTCCAAAAACTTCAGAAACGCTTCAAACCTATTTTTGAAAGCTTACGGTTAATGCAAGTTTTGGAAATCTTTGGCAATCTTCAGAGATTTTTGAAAAACTTGAGAAAAGGTCCAAAATGGTTTTAAAATTTTCAGAAAATCTTCGGGAGTGTTCAGAAGTTTTTCGGAAAACTTTGGAAATGTTTCAAAAGTATTTTCAGATGTTTTGTGGTTTTTTGAAATTTTCAGAAATCCTCGAAAATCTTAGGAAATGTTCGTCATGGTTCGCAGGAGTTTTAAGAAAAGTCTCTGAGCTGTTTTTTAAGAAAGAACAACTGCAGTAAAATGTTGAGCATCCGTTGAATATAACATGGTTGTACCCATTGCATACCCATTGCATGCCGCAGAATATGCCATCGCAATCCTGGCCTCTGATTGGCTGCACATTTCAAGGCATGGGTTAAATACTTTTATTATATGCCATCGCAATCCTGGCCTCTGATTGGCTGCACATTTCAAGGCATGGGTTAAATACTTTTATTATATGGCTTACTGATTTCACATGCTGTGATTGGTCAATCCAGGTCCCTAGGTAGCCGTACAGACCTCTAGCTCTCGATCACCTTTTCAAAACCCTGAATAATCAACAAAGCCATACAGTAAACTTTATGAGCCTCGTTTGCTCAGTCTGCATGACAAGTTACGGATCCTCGTTTTTTCCTTCCTTGTTTTGATGGCCTGCACGTATTGCGCTATGGTCATAAAACAAAGGAAAAAAATCCGTTCAGAACTTGCCATATGGACCTCACACTCAGCTAATAAAAAGAATGCATGCAATAATTTTGAAATGTTATTTCAACCTCTTTCAGGATCGCGATGAGAGTTTGCGAGTCACAGGAGAGGAGTGGCTAGTGAAGAAGGTTGGGGCATATCTACCAGGAGCATATGAAGAAGTTGTTGATATCGTTGATGCCTATGTACTGACGGAAAAGGTAAGTTCCACCGGACTTATGCGTGGATACTCTTATAATTATATGCTGCATGTATTTCCAGGGCATTACACAGCTTATAACAGCAGTTTGTTGGCAACATCTCTCAGACTGGCCTCCGATTCCTAGTCTGTAACAGCCAAAACCCAAACCAACATGTTGAACAGAAGAAAGCTGCCCATGCAGGCAACAACTGATGTCAGATACTTTAACTGGCTTGATTTCTCCACCCCTGCAAAACCCATGTGGCGCAACACTGTAGTTCATTCTTTCAAAAAGGACCCAGTGCACTGTCTTTCACCCTGTCATTTTCATAAGCATGCCATTCTCCCAACTTTCCAGAAAAATATTTTAGCTTTGCTTTGTAAAATTAGTCTAGGAATGCGAAGCTTTGAAAAGCCCACCTGGAATTTCTCAGTATTTTGAAAAACCATCAATTAGATCGTTTTTGGAATAATCACTTCAATTATAAGAAATTACAATACAGTGTACATCCAAACGTTTAAGGCTCTGCCAAACTATTGCGTATGAGAAAAACGTATTAGTTGCATATGGAATTCAAAAACTGATTTTCATACGCTCAATGTGCCATTCTTACAGTTCTAAACTTATGAGTAACGCTATAAGTAGCATATCGATCACCTGCGTTAAGCCAGAGTATGGCCAGCGTACTTTGCCTATGAGTAACGTTCCTCTAGCGTAGCTTTTGCGTATTCAGTGTTTGCCAGCGTATGCTTAGCGTATAATATAAACGTACGAATACGCAAGAAACTTTTAAGCATGCTTAAAAAAAGCTAGACACTGGGAGACCAGTTTTGAAAAAACCTGTTTTATCTGCGTGGGCGTGTCTGCTCCGACGAAGGACTAACGCTCGAAACGTCAGCTAAACAACATATCCCACAGGCGAGAAACATACCTTTCAACTTTTGTTGACCAAACCCAATTGTTCAAAAAAAGATACTCTGGCTCGCCGTATGCCAGCGTATGCCACCGTATGCGAACGGTCTTGAATTGTATACAACCTATCTAACGTACCTTCAGCGTATGCCAGCGTATGTTCAAATGCTGGCATACGCTGTACGGTACGCAGTAGTGTGACAGGGCTATTAGGTTTTAAAATGTGGGTCAGTGTGTAATGTTTTAAAATATTGTAGACCTACACGTACAATGGCTGGCTCACTTACCAAGATTATTGGTCTTTATGTACCTCACTAGAAAGCCCTCCACATGAGAGCAACTCGAACCTTTAAGGACGAAAAGGGAGTAACTCGTAAGAATGGCGAAGAATGGTTAATCACAATGAAGGACACTGAGGCACACATTCCCAATGTTTATGAAGAAGTAAGTTAAGATTATTGTATTCTTTTGTTTTCACATTTTATTTATAACATTAATTAAAGTTTGTTGTCGAAAAACAACAGACGAGGAAAAAAAATGAACAAAAAAGTGTGACATAAACTTTACAATAACCGAACATGGAAATATTTTCTGCCTGTTTTGGCTTAATTGTTGCCGTGGCTTCTTGACGTCACACAGGCCCTCACGTGCATCGCATGTGATTGGTTGCCCCTTCATTTCTATGGTATCTCTTACGCCACTGGATTTCTACACCCGCGAGGCCACGTGAAATCTTTGACTTTTCCTGTGTCATCTGGGAAGCTTTGTCTTTGGACGTTTGTCATTACTGTAACCACTGTTTGGCGAGGGTTTTCTTTGTTCGTTTCGTTCGGCGAGTCATTTTCTTTCTTCTGCAAGTCAAGGTTTCGTATTTTCACTTTATTGTCAAGGGAAAGACAAATGAATGTACATTTGGCGTTGCAGGACTGATTTTGTCATCACACAGAAATGCCTCTTCAGTTATGGAATTCAAAGACAATAGACCAACTCCTTGTCAAAGGCGACGTGATGTATCGCCATGCACAAACCACCCAGCCTGGTGAAGCTATGCATTCAGTCAGGTGCAAAAAATGAGCGACAACACTATGCAAGCGACAACTCGCAAAAGAAACCAACCCAGCGTGGTGCAAAATTTTGACAAACATTCTTACAAAATAGCAACCTGAGAGCCAAATTCACCAAGTTCCAGAGCGGTGAATGAACTATCAACGAATAAGCCAAAATGCAGTGCAAACTCAAACTCTTTCAATGTTATCTTGGACAATGAGCCAAGCAAGTCAAGTCAAGGCTGCAGTGCAATAAACATTTTTTGTCATTGAAACATGTGGAGAGTCGTATGTTCTTGATGGTCAGTGCTGTCTGAACCTAAATTTAACAGAACAATTATCACCTTCAGTGGCATTTTGTTAAAGTTATTAAAGTTCAGAAATATGAGCTTACGCCCAAAGCTGTGACTTCAAACCGTTAGTTTTATAAAGTTATAATGTTGAGATGAAAAGTATACTTGTGTTCATCTTAAACAGTGATACTGCTTGAAAAACGGAAAAATCATACAGCATCATTTTGTTGTGTCCGAGAGCACTACACTTGCCACTGGAAATTATTAGTTTTAAATATATAAAAGAAGTAGAGTAACTGGTGAGTCTATTACCAGCTTTAGGCTTCCTGGCTTTTGTGCTTATGGCATATTTGTATTTTTACTATTTTTGCTGTATTTACAATGTAAGGGGGTTTGAATTGGATCCCTATGAAAGACGTAATACATTCATGATACTTACTTGGCATAATATTTCATAGAGAATTATGTGAATCGTGGATCAGTATATGTACTTTTTTTTTGTTTTAACTTGTATGAACACTCATTGGTATTTTTTTTTTGCATTGTGTTTTATCAGTTAATATAATGTAACTCTATTATTGTGGTGAACAGATAGCTGCGGTAGCAATGTATATTTGTGGTGTCTTGTTCTCCAGGATAGAGGAGAACTCTCTTTTAATTTGTTGTTTGTTTCCAGGTTGTTGGTGTAGTTTACATCACAACCTTGAATAACCGTCAGTACTGTGTCACTATGGACCCTGTGGGGTCAGATGGCAAGCCTCAGCTGGGACAGAAGAAACTGGTCAAGGTTTGGTAACTTCCATTTACTCCAGCATTTGTTGTTTACTAACATCTTTCTTCTTCAAACGCTGTCAATGTAAAATATAATTATTTTGGTGGAACTGTGGATAAATGAGAGTGAAAAAGAGGTTTTAGGGGTAAATACCGGTAAATGTTAGTTACATATATGCATGTAAAGAACAAATGCTAATGGTTATGGTAAAGTGTAATGGTAGCTTGAAGTCTTACTCGTAACCTGTGATATTAAAACTACTGCAGTATCATCTAAGTCTTTGATACTTGTAAACTACCCGATCTTATTGATCACTGCACTTTCAAGATGTGACATAATAGTATATAACATTTATAATAGTTTGATTTATGTACTTATAGATTTATATATTCAAACTAGAAAAAGGTAAGAACAGACTTTTATCTTCTTTAAGGACTGCTAATTTAGTGTTATAAACTGTAACCATTTGGATAACAGCTTGTACTTAAATTTGTTGAGCGAATTCCAAGCTTTAACTCCAATAAAGCGAGGACTCAAATGACCAAACTTTGTCCTAACTAATGGACGACTGCACGATTCCTTAGCAGCTAATCTATAGAACTTTGTGGCTGTTATTTTCTTTTTAAAAATATGAGAAAATACTTGAGTAATCTGTCAGTATAGTAATCATACCTAAAGAGTTCTAAACTGTAAAAGATCCGATTAGGTAATTTAAGAATATTTATCGTTTGTCGCCAGGGTGAAAAATCGTTTTTTCTCCGACCTGGAGAGCACCTTGAGGCTGGAATCCAGGATGTTTTTATTCTTGGCGAAGACGAGGGACTCATTTTAAGAGCTAACGAATCATTTGTGGACAAAGATATAAATGAGGTGAGTGTCATCTTGGGAGTTGTCTACTAAGTGACAATAATAATAACTTAATTTATATATTAAACATTTTCCTTAAAACCTGAACCCAAAAGCACCTCAATGGAGTATAAAAGTGCCAGTAATAACATATATTTAAGGATTTATCAGTGTTTGTTTGGAAACAGTTGTTGTTGTTCAGGAGCTCAACGTACTTAACTTGTGTCCTTGTTGAACTTCGGGGCAACACTTTTTTCCCTTACTTTTCTTAGAACTCGCGACAGGCTTATGCTTTGACAAGATCGGGTAGACTGAAAACTTGTCACACATCTTGTGATAGTATTCATGAAGAAACACAGTGTAATCTTGCATTAATCGATTTTGCAGAAAGACATCAAGAGACAGCCTGGTGACCGGTGGATGATCAGGGGACCCCGGGAGTACGTCCCTCCTGTCGAAGTTGAAGTTGTGACCAAGCGAAAAGCCATTCCCTTGGATGAGAATGAGGGTATTTATGTTCGGGACATCAAAACAGGAAAAGTGAGAGCGGTGTGCGGTGAGACTTATATGCTCACTCAGGACGAGGAGTTGTGGGAGAAAAAACTGCCACCAGCAGTTGAAACTCTGATCAATGCTGGAAAGGACCCCCTGGCTGATCGAAACACCAGGATGCAGCAGGTGCAGTCACAGATGGCAATGAGAGGGCCGACGTTCCGGGACAAGACCAAAGTTGTGACATTCCGAGTACCCCACAATGCAGCAGTACAAATCTACGATTACAAAGAGAAGAAGGCAAGGTATAACAATTAAGAATAGTCTGATCACACGTGGAAGCCTAAGTTCCGGTTCATTGTTATTCCCAGTGCCAAAATAAGGCGACTCCTGTATTAGCAGAACGTGTCATTTCGTGATGGTCCAAACTTTGCTTCAGCTAATGAAACTTTACTTGGCTTGAAGTTCTATTAAATAAGCCAGAAAACGCTATCAAAGTACAGCCTAACTTTCAGATTAGTTTTTGTTTTTTTCTTCAGTGCGTCGCTTGAAAGATAACCTGGGTACTAGAGGCAGTACTCGATCAACTTGAATCGAAACATTCATATCAACAGACTTCAAAGCGTGAGGACGATTCAAAGCAAAAACCATCGAGCCGCACCTCTGGCACCCAAGGTACTTGAAATTATTATTATCTTGATTATTTCGAGCAACGCCCTGGCACTAGCGAATAAAAGAAGAGTCTGCAAGTCCAGCTAATCAGAGTATAGAAGCATTAAAAGCAGATATTCATCAGTGAAACACTTTGAACGGCACGACATGTAGGCTGTCACAATGGTTCAACCATAATTATAAATATAGGATGCAGAAGATCTAAATGGGTATTAATTAAGGATAGATGTGGTCTTAATCAATATTGGCTAAAGCCCTAAACAGTTTTTGTTTAAACTTACAGGAGTACCTGTAGAGCACTCTTTCACTTTTATTTTGAAAACAGAGAAACGTTAATAGTCCGTCTGGTTTATGTTCAAATAAGATATAGAAGTAGAAATAGTAGCTGAACATAGAGAAGAATTGTGTGAAAATTACCAAAGTCTGCTGATCGAAAACTTTGAAACAGAAGTCGTGAAATAGCTGGCGTAGTTAAATCGACTTCTGAGAAAACTGTGTTATTTTAAAAACAAGAAAACACGATTTACTTAAATACATTTAACGTCTGTAAAACAGCCTGTCCAGTTACATTGTACTCGATGGTTTTGAAGAAATTAGTCAGTAACAACACTGGTCGTTACTTAAAATTCAAAGCAATCGTAAAGAAAGCTAAACTAGTTGAGGCTTGACGTGATAGTTACACTGGTACAGTAGGTGGGCTTCTGTCAGTACGAGGTTGGTTTGATAACACTAAATCTGATCAGTTTTGAAAGTATTTACATCACTTACTGCACTGCAAATAATGTGCAGCTGGTTTCAGTAAATCTTTTTATTATATAGCTAAATGATTTCGTGTGCTGTGATTGGTCAATTCCAGGTCCGTAAGTAGCAGTACGGACCGCTAGCTCTCGATCACCTTTTCAAAACCAGAAAAATTAACAAAGCCATATAATAAACATCTTATTAGCCTCGTTTGCTCAGTCCGTACTGCAAGTTATGGACCCTCGTTTTTTCCTTCCTTGTTTTCACTGATGGCCCTCGCGCTTCGCGCTTGAGCCATAAAAGGAAGTAAAAACTCGGTCCATAACTTGCCGTACTGACCTCGCACTCGGCTAATAAGAGGTATGTATTACCTTAAAGGTTTTTGTATAAGCGATCCACATATTGTTTCATCTTACCCGCAGAGTGATGTTCGGCCCGGACCTGGTTATGTTGGGCCCTGATGAACAGTTTACACAGCTGAGCATCTCTGGAGGAAAACCAAAGAAGCCGAACGTGATCAAGGCATTGTGCCTCTTGCTGGGACCGGACTTCTGTACTGACATTATTACTGTAGAGACTTCCGACCACGCCCGTCTGTCGCTGCAACTCTCCTATAACTGGTACGTAAACAACAATGAACTTTAGCTGTAGTACAGTAGCCCGATGATTGGAGTATCTTAAATGTGGCACAGAGGTCGAAACCTTGGCAGCCTTGATCACTGTACACGGGTTTCCTCGAGCAATTGCAGCTTTTTAATTTTGTAGTAATCACTCTTATATAGTTGATACAAAGACAGTATCACCACCGAACAAGATACACAAGTTTCTTGGCAATACACACTATTCGATAAAGTAGTTTTTTGGGTTCGAACACTTAATCAGATAAAAGTTTGTTTTCTGCATCTACTACACGTTAAGAAACCGTGATACTAATAGGGCTCGTATGCATCGCAGAGAACCTGAAAAGTCGTGTAGCTTCACTGTTTCTGCGAAATCATAATGGGTCGTAGAAATCACTGAAAATCAGACCTGTCGGTGTGAACAATGTAAAGCTATTTTATCAGATTACTTCAAGCAGCTTTTACTGTTTTATCTAACTGAATAAAGTCACAGAAAGTAATGGACAAATTGTGGAATGTAGATGTAAATAAACAAATTTAAACCAATACGAACAAAGTTGCTCTTACTGGAACGGGTCGGAATTGATCGAGTTGTTGGTGATCTGTTTCAGGCATTTTGATGTGAAAGATAAGAGCGCAGCCGAAGCAGCCAAATTATATCTCCGTACCGGATTTCGTTGGAGATGCTTGCAAAGCCATTGCATCAAGAATCCGTGGAGCAGTGGCGGGAGTGGCGTTTGATGATTTTCACAAGGTAAAAGATAAATAGTTAATTGAGGTTTTTTGTCGCTCTGAAGTTTCTTTTGGACTGCAGTAGTGCAAACACAGCAGGTTGACAGACTGCGTATCTGAAGACAAATATAACCAATCACAGAGGATGGTTTCTTAAAAATTATGACAAATCACATGGGAGATTTACTGAAGACAAATTTAGCCAATAGGGGATCATTAGTTGGTGCTCATATCTTGTAACTCTAAAAAAAACCGAGTGCTCCAAGATCAGCAACAATGACCTTACCTTTAGTAGTTGTGCATTTATACCTGAATTCGCTCTTTTAGAACTCTGCAAAGATCATCCGTACATCAGTGTTTGGATTAGATGAGAACCTAAAGATTCGCAACAAGTTCAGCTTCCCAGCCAACAATTTGAACATCACCAGCATTGATATCCAGTCTGTGGAGCCGGTGGACCAGAGGACGAGGGATTCCCTTCAGAAATCAGTTCAGCTGGCAATCGAGATCACTACCAACTCACAGGAGGCTGCTGCAAGGTCCGTAGGTGCAACAGCTCGGCTGCTCCAGACACAAACTGCTGTTTTCAAAACAATATGTTAGCCTTGTTCGAAATGAATTTTTTCGGCCAATTATTTTTAAATAAATGGTAGTCTTATGCATGGTTTTGGAGAAACGTGGGACAAATCAAGCCAAGGTATCGAAAACTTCCTGCTTTTTCTCTCTTCGCCAAAGTTCCGTTTAGTCGTAATACTTTAGTGGCTATCTACGAAGTGGAATGATGAAGTGGAAATGTAGTTGTTTTTCATCCTGCTTAAGAATAGGTAAGCACCTTGAAACTCAAACAGTTAGTTCCTCCGTATGTCCCCAGATGAAACAATAGGTCATGACCTGTGAGTTTCATTTTTTACTTCGTTCTTTTTAAAGTTAGATAACCACAGTTTTCTTGAAATTAAAATGGTTGGCAAAATCCGCGTTGCCGAACCGTAACGTGTGTTGCAAGTGCTGGGATCTGTCGGGACAGCGAGACGACACACACTTCCTGTGTTTCCATTTATGGTCGGAATTTGTGATTTGCGTTTTCAGAACTGAGTGGTAGCAGCAAATTTTCGACATTAAGTTGCAATTCCTTGAAGCAGGAGTCCTCAAATAAAATGCTGGGGAAAAACCCGACGTATTTTGGCAGATGACAGTGCTAATTGTAATGACCTACACGGTTTTTTGACAACCGACCAGAAGCAAGTGGGTTTTGCATCAATCATAAATAGTTATTCGGTTCATCGTGTTGTATTATTTGAGGGTATGTGAAGTAATTCAGCAGCTCTTAGTAAACGCCGCCTCGTTGTATAACTGTTTTAAGTATTTGAAATCACCAGACATGAGGCCGAACGTTTGGAGCAAGAAGCCAAAGGCCGCCTGGAGAGACAGAAGATCAGTGACGAAGCCGAGGCCGAGAAAGCCAGGAAGGAACTTCTGGAGCTGCAAGCTTTGAGTGCAGCGGTTGAGTCTACTGGACAGGCCAAAGCCGAGGCGCAGTCCCGCGCAGAGGCGGCAAGGATTGAAGGCGAGGCAAATGTGCAGCAGGCAAAGTTGAAGGCCGAGGCAATGAAGATTGAGGCGGTAAGCGGATGATCCTTTCCAGCGGTACAAGCGTTGACATGGACGATCTTAAGCAAAAAACTTGTTCTTATTAAAAAAATAAGAAAATAGGGAATAGGCCGGCTTTTTCGTAGTCATATCTTTAGAAATAAAGAAACGTGTATTCCTTGGAAAATTTACATCTTGTTTTCGTAATTTGAAGAAAAAGGTCGACAAAAAACTTATCGTCGATTTTTGGAATTTTTTTAAGGACCTTATACATCTAATTCAAGACCTGTTGAGTGATACGACCCAAGATCACGACCCAGGGTTATGGTGAAAACACCAAAATCAGACAATAACTTCAGTTCCGTTAGAATAGATGCCCGCGTATCCGTGTAGAACTTTTCAGAAGTGTGAAAACTTGCAGATTACGCTTAGTCATAGCCATTATCAGTGCTCTATTGCTTAGATATTAAGTTTTCCTAAATTAACGAGGTCTGTGTTTTCCTTTTTGCAAGGTAACCTTTCTTGAACTTGGTCTGGGCGTTCTGGCAGTCTTTCTTATTGCGCTAACCTTTGCTGTCGGTTTTGTGTTTTAGGAGTCTGATCTTGATCGTTTGACGAGGAAGAGGGAAGCTGAGCTCAAATATCAAAAGGAGGAGAACGAACTCGATATCTCCAAAACAAAGCAGATGGCAGATATCGAGACAGATAAATTTCAGAACATGGTGTCAGCGATTGGAGCTGATACAATTCAAGCAATTGCAACTTCGGGTCCTGAGATGCAGGTCAGTGTCTTTGGTTGTTTATCTATCAGTTTGTTTGTTTGTCTGTCTGTCCTCTGTCTTCCTACATGGCTACCTGCACGTGTTGTTTGTGTGTAAACCTATTCTTTTTCTGTCAGTCTATGTCTATACACCTGTGTGTGTATCCATATTTCTGTCTGGCTGTCAGGTTAGGCCATTGTATCTGTCTACTGCCGTTTATGGGTTGGATCAACAAAGGTTGACATGGTATATTTTCTGGCTGTCAAGCCCTTTGTCAGAGCAGACTGAGGAGTTGTAGGGAAATCAGTGTTTAAATAGTTGGTAATTAATTTATGCAGAACGAAAAATCAAGTTTTGCCATTGGTTGAAACAAGTAACATCTAAATTGGTCGGGATATGTTTGAAATTGTGCGAATGAAAATCGTTCATTGATTCCGTAGGGAGCCAAGGTCCCAGGTTTGAAAATGAGTCTCTGTTCTTTCCTTTTTCGAGTTTCATTGTTCTCTAGGTGTAGGTTAACTCCGCAAATTTCCATGCGTTCGTGTGAGTGGCCTGGGAAATTGAAATGTCGAGCCAACGGGCTTAGACAGGCCTTATCTTTTGCTTCTCTGCTCTGTTTGTTTGCTTGTTTTCTTTCACGCCCCTTGAGTTGCTCGGTGTCTGCTTTTCTGTTTGTGTTCGTATCTGTAGCTCTGGCTGAGTCTCTTTGATGTTGTCATGTGTGCGCGTGTCTTGTTTGTGTCTGCTTTCTGTTTATCTGGACCTGAGTCTGTATCTATATCTGCGATTTCGACAAAAACTGACACGTCTTCACTGACAGCGTCGTAACCACTAGTTCAGCCGGGTTTTTACTACACTTAAAACATGGTCGGGACGGGTCATGAGTTGCGTTCCAGTGTTTTTCTTACTCAAATTCTATTACACTCATCTATCAATAGAAAATCTCAATGTTAACTTACCTCATTGAGGATGACAATAATCTGATTGCTTCCAGGTCAAACTTCTCAAGTCTCTTGGTTTGAAGTCGACTCTCATTACAGACGGTAGTTCGCCAATCAATTTATTCAACACTGCGCAAGGACTCATTGGTGCTTTGGGAGCCCCAGACTCCTCGGCGGAAGACTACTAAACTTAGTTACACTTGCACAAGGCTCACATGTAACGCGATGCTTCGTTGTCTTAGTTATGCTAGATGCACAGGAATCATTGGAGCTCAGCAGGGTCCCCCTGAAACTCAGCAAACTGATTGTTAGGATACATAGGTCTGCCAAGTGTCGTTTGTTCTTGTTTTTCTTCATCTCGGAAATAATCTTTTTTGTGTGTTTTCTTAAGAAAAAGCGTGCTGTTTGTCTCAATATCAATCCAATAACGCTCCGCGCGTTTCGTCGTGACGTCAACTATGCAGCGTGCTGTTGTACTTCGTGAGTTTTAAGTAATCACTGAAGAAAAGTTAAATTGCTCAAGGAACTGTCAAACAGTTTCATCCGTCTTAGGCCGACTTTTTTTCTCAGCTTTAGCCCAGCTTCATCTTCTATAATTTCTTGCCCTTTAGCCTGCTCAGTTGTGTCGGTCAGTTCAATTTTACACAGTTGTGGTCTTTTTTCGGCTTATGTATTCCTAAAGCTTAAAGTGGTCTTTAAAGAATGCACACTTATGAAATATACATGTATGTTTAGAAAACGCTGGTGTTTTGGGCGAAACTCCAAAATTTTGCTCGATAGCTACAAGTTTTCAAAAACACTGATTTCGAAGAGAGTTGGTATAAAATGCCAATACGTGCTGTTTCACCGATGTAATTATTTGTCCTGCAGCAGGTAATTTTTCAATTTTGTTTTTATTGCAAGCTGCAGCCGCAAATAATAACTAATGTTTCATGTTTTCTCAGTGCTGGTCTTAATACGTTCATTCGAAAGCTGGGCAGAAACAATTAGCTAACGTACTATTCAAAATACAGTTAAATTATTAGTTTTGTTTACAAGCGTTTATACATGGATGGGAATTTGTGCACCCTACATTTTCACTAATTTCTATGGTATTTCTATAAGAATTATATACCGCTTAGTCGTATTTGTTAGATCAAAGTATACAATAAACCTTTTGTACACGTAACAGTGTTTTGTGTCTACGTGTGTCGTGATAACTCAAAACGTGCAGCTGTTGCCCTTCACAAACAAGCAAAAACTTCTCAAATCCTTTAATTCAAAGAGTATTAAAAATACTTTTGTACTCGAAAACTGATACTTGTTGATATCAACTTAATACATTATAATTTCTTTTCTACGACTATTAGATAGCGCACGATACAGAAATTCAACCCGCATCCAGGAGACCAAACTTGAAACGGCTTCAGGACAAACTTCCACGTAGTCAATATGAATATATTTGTATACAAGCACTCTTTAAATATCAATCTAGGTTTCCAAGAGACAAACGGTAGAGACTGTTTTAGACGGCTATTAAAACGCGACTTGAGTTGTTGCTCTTTAGCCTCTTTGGAGGTTTCACCAGAGCGGACTTACATCAGCAAGCGGTCGTAGCAAAGAAGGCTTTTGGAAATTGAACGATCAGCTGAGAAAGCCCTTTTGGCAGAAAGCAAACAGAACAGTGTACCTCGAATTGTTGGTCTTTAGCCTGTTTTGGAGCAATCCCTAGACGTAAAACAATATATTAGAATCTCGTTGAACCTTGGTTGAGCAGACTTTGGTTGTTTTCTATAAATATAAAAAAGACTGAACGGATAGTCATCAGTATTTACGAAGAAAGAAAAGCCCGTCAGGCAACCTATTAAACAAAGAAAGTTAAGAAAGGTGGTTCAACGCTGCAGAACCTGGGTTCAACAGTTTTCTCCACCTTGCATGGAAGGTTTTGTGAGTTACAATTGGAAAATCGTAGTTTATCAAAACCACCCTTGTTCTTTTTCGTTTTATCTTAACAGGTTCTTGCAGCAGTGTCTATACTATGTTCTGCTGGGATTATTTTCTGCTAATTGAGTCGGATAAAAGGAGGAATGTTTAATGCATTGATAATATTTGGTTCTCAGTTTGTGTTTGTTCATACACTGGAATAATCAGAAACAAACTAACTATGACAAACAATGCCCCAAAACACGCATTATTATGTGCGCCATGTGGCCGCCATGACAGACCATGCTCTCTACTTCGAATGATGCGGGGCGACCCTCTCAAATTTCAGGGACAGAAATTAATAAGTCAATAGACCGGAAGTGGTCTGCACCTAAGATATACTAAAAATATTTCACACTCCCTCCTGTTGACTAGTGATCAGACTGGTCAACACAGTTCTAAACAAACAAAGTTCTTTAAAATTTCAACAAATTGACAGGTAGAAACAAAGTTTATAAAACAATTCAAATTAACAGTTTTAGTTTCTTATCTGCCTCAAACGCCGCAGCTCTCTTTGGTCTTGAAAACTGTACACTGCTGGTTGGTAACTCCACTGCACTCGCCACACTGTGTTGTTCACTGCTACAAGCTACACACTGCTGCTGATCTCCAGCGGTGACACGTTGTTCCAGTGGGTACAGCCTCTGCAGTGGACGTCTCGGCATAGTTGGGCGTCCATGCTTGGAAGTGATTTTCCTCACCACTGCTCCCTGGACAGCATGGTCCTTGCCTGTAATCAGTTGCTCGACCTTGCCCAGGTTCCAGAATGCTCTGCGCTTGTTTTCATCATGAATGATGACAATATCCCCCAGTTTAATGGGCTCAGTAGACGGGTGTCTGGCCTAAGCCTGTGTGCGTTTCTCAACTCCAGCAGGTATTCTCCCTTCCAGCGTCGCCAGAAATGATCTTTGAGCAAGCGGAGATGTGCTGCTCGTCGAGCTTGCGCTTGACAATCAATTTTATCAAGGTCTAATTCCTCTTCTTGATCTGGCAGCGACAACAACCTTGTGCAAGTCATCAGGTGAGAGGGTGTTAGTGGCTCTTCCACATCTTCCGTTGATACATATGTGAGAGGTCTTGAATTCAGTGCTGTTTCAATCTCGAGTAGGACTGTATAGAGTTCTTCACGAGTGAGTCGTGAATTGCCAAAGACCTTAAGACATCTCTTCACACTCTTGATCAATCTTTCGAAGAAACCACCCCACCAAGGGGCCTTCTCTAAGTTGAAAGTCCACCTTATTCTCTGCTCCTCAAAATGCTCTCTAACTGTTGGCAGATTTAATAGGGCTTGAAGTGACTTCGCTGCGGACTTGAAAGTCTTCCAATTGTCTGACTTGACTTCAAGGGGTACTCCTCTGCGAGCGGTGAATCTTCGAAAACTCGGGAGGAATGTTTCTGCTGTTAATTCTGATACGATGTCCAGGTGTACTGCTCGTGACACGCCACATTTGTAGATTGCAATGTAGACCTTCCCTGACTCTCCACTGTCTTTCACACACAATGTTCCAGCAAAGTCTATGCCTGTGTACGTGAATCGATGGTCAATGGTTTCCCTGAATGTGGGTAATGCAGGTGGGTCTGGTGCACTGAAAGGTTTTCCCTCATGTCGTCGACACAGTCTGCATCCGTACAACACCTTTCTCACAAACTGTCACCCTCGTACAATCCAGAATCTTGAGCGAAGTTCTGTCAAGGTCTCCTTTATTCTATTGTGACTAACTCTCTGGTGGCTCTGCTCTACAATCAATCTTGTCACATGGTGCTTGGAGTCTAACATGATTGGATGTTTCTGCGTTTCAGTCAGCTCGGCATTGTCCAGCCTTCCTCCACATCTGAGGATATCCTTATCTTTAGACACTTCAAATTCACGTGCCCAGTCCTTGAATTTGACATTTGTGGTTAGCTGTGCTTGGATATCTCTTATCCAAAGTTCCTCTGATTTCACAATGTACTCTGATAATAACTGCGATGGCACTGTTATTTTCACTTCAATCTGTCAATAAACTTGAGCACAACCTGGTTTACACAAAGGCTAGTCAAGAGCGATGTTGCTTTAGGATCAAGCTGGGTTTGGTCCTTTCCTTTCACTTCCTTCAGGCCCTTAGAAGGGGGAACTTGCTACAAAAGGAGCTGCAAATCTTTCATCATTTGGGTCCACTTAACCACATGCTTTCCATAAGTGCTGCCGGTGAGCTTCCACGGGAAGGGAAATCAGCTGGGTTGTCCTGGCTTGTACAGCAACTCCACAATTCTGGTGCTACCATACTGCGAATCTCCAAGACTCTATTCTGGACAAACAGACCAGGTACAGAGCGACATCAGAGTCTGACCAGCATCGAACATAGGAAACTTCAAGGAAACCACTCAGAGACTTCTTGACATGTGTTATAAGCCTTGTTAAAATCAGTGCTGCAAGCAATTCCAACCTAGGAATCGTCTACCAATCGGGTGCCACTCTTGTCTTGGAGGTTACAAGATTCAAATATGTGCCTTTGGATGACTTAATGCACAGGTAAAATACTGCAGCATAAGCTTGGACTGACGCTTAGTAGGTTTCTCCACACTCACTTCGCTCAGGAATCGACTAAGGTCCATAACCAGGCTATCTCCCTCCTTGTCCCACTGTACTCCTAGTACTTTCTCAGTTGATTTTGCAAGGTCTTGAGGTCCAACTGTACTCCTTTGCATCTGATTTGTCGTCTTCGACTACAGAATTGGCAGAAGACAGATCTGTTTGAGTGCCTGGACTTACTTGACCCTGCTCTTTCAACTTCTCATTCTCATCAATTCTGCACTTGAAATCCTTTGAGTAAGAAGCAAACTTTCTCAGGTTGGATCCTCCTTCTGACATCCTTAACTTGGCCTTGACATAAAGTTCGTATGCATGATCTACATCACTTGCATCAAGAGCAACATCATCCACATACAAGGACTGAAAAAAGGAATGGACAAAGTCTGGGTCTTCATTCTCAAAGTTTGATATATGATGCTTGAATGTTGCATTCAATAAGAACGGGCAAGATGAAAGTCCAAAAACCACCGATGCAAATCGATATACTTTTACTGCTGGATTTTCTCTTCCTGGGTCATCAACCCACAAAAATCGAAGCACGTCACGATCGTCGTCAGCCGCGGAAATCATGCGAAATGCTTTCTCAATGTCCCCAATCAGGGCTATCTTGTGGCCTCTAAACCTGATCAAAATGTCTGCAATATTCTCAGTCAGTGAGGGTCCAGCATACAGACAATCATTGAGACTTGGTCCTCCACACTGTTTTGAAGACGCGTCGTATACAACTCGAACTTTCGTTGTCTGCTTGTCATTTCTAACCACTGGGTGATGAGGTAAGTAGTGCACTTCTCCAACTTCGCCTGTGTCGTTCTCACTCACTTCCTCTATGATCCCTCTGCTTAACTGTTCGTTGATTACATATCTCTTATTAGCCGAGTGCGAGGTCCGTACGGCAAGTTATGGACCGAGTTTTTTCCTTCCTTTTATGGCCCAAG
>JAOBRG010042896.1:0-22181 GCA_027574985.1 Umimayanthus nakama | reverse complement strand
TTTTTACCCTAGTTTTAGGGTTAATTTTCAAAAATCGGGGGTATCAGAAAATTCCAGAATTTATTGCTAACGCTAAATATACCAGGTCAATGATTTTTTTACCCTAGTTTTAGGGTTAATTTTCAAAAATCGGGGGTATAAATACTCTCCTATACTACTAGCCTCATTGCTCTTAAGTTTTTGCACAATTTGAGCCTTTATTATTCTCAAGATGTTCTTATTTTTAAAAGAACTCATAAGAACACAAACAGAAAAAAATGCGAAAATGTTCCAAAATACATGCTTTTTATAAGAACCAGTAAATTTCGGTCAAGACTCATTGTTCTACTTTAGTAAAGTGTGGATAATTGTTTTGAAATTGTTCTTAAATTTGGTCTTGTTTCCATCATGTCAATTGTTCTTGTTTCCGTCAGTTCGACACTTCACGACTCGCTTCCGATATTTCGGCTCTTGGAAAACGCATTCTGGTAGATTTATTCTAGACACAACCGATCCCAAAAGTCCCTTATTTTGCATGATGTAGTGTTTTCGAAGATGCGCAGAACTGGATGCGCAATGAACCCGGTTGGAAAAAACAATTCGCCCTCCCCTGTCTTTCAGAAAAGTTTATTCCCGCCGCGCAAAACTGAAAGCGAGGTGCTAGAACCCAGTTTCCCACGTGTAGCTCCAGTCAAGCATGTGTCAGAAGTGGTGTGTTTACACATTTGGCTGCAGTTGATCCTTTTGATCCACTTACATAATGGTGCTTAAAAGTCACATTTTCCTTCAAAATGAATCTGGATTTGCTGTTTTATCTTTACCTCATTAGTTTTCTGTTACTCGCGAGTCAAGGAAGACGATGCCGACTTCAAGACAGAGGTAAGTTTGTTCAATTTTAGAAATTTGCATGTCAAGTCATAACTTGTCTTTCCACACTCAATCTCACTAAATATTTTATCTATTATTTTAATCTTTAAAAGCTGTGAATATGCCTGGATCGAAGTTTAATACTTGTTAGTCTTCTACCATCTTTTCGTGTTTTATCGTTTTTGCGCAGTTTACTTGCTGCATTCACTCAATGCCTTCAGGCTAGGTGATCGGTTTCAGTTCCGAGAACAGCTAATAATTACTTGAACTGGGTTTCCGGTCTTATTTTGTGTCGGTTTGTCGATTTCTCTGCAGAAATTTTGTCTAAAAGTTTGTTGAAAAAGTGAAAGAAGGTGTTTTTATAATAAGATGTAGTAAATGGCCAAGCTTTTTTAAAAAGAAAAATATGTAAACACAATTTGCTGCGAGCCTTCAACATTCTATCAATTAAGCCCAAAATAAATTTACATTTCAAAAGTCTGTCAGGTTGAGGTTTAGTGCTTTTCGCTGAATGACATAACCAATTAGTTTGAAAGGCGGACATAAAAGGAATTATAATACCCCTTTTTATAATTGATATATATGGGCAAATGTGTTTTTGTAAAGATTAAGGTGCTTTTAAAATGTGTTTAGGATCTTTTTAATTTTTGCTTAGTTTGTTTCCATTGTCAATGTTCAACAATAATTATAATACTGAAGAGCTCCAGTTTCATATTATTCAGTCACAGACTAAATTTCATGTATTGTGACAGTGTTTCTTAGCAAGTCTATATCTGTTTTAAGGTTTTTGGTGTGAGTGTTATTTGAATTTTAAAAAGATATTGATTTTAAACTGTGGGATTACAAATACAACTACTGTAAGTCGACTTCTTAAATTACTGTTCTAATAATGCAGACAGAAAAAAAAAGTTTCTTTGCTTGAAGTAATTACCGGCACTGCTTTACTGCTAAATGTATAAGTTTTACAACTTAATGATTAAAAAAGATTCACAACTTTTCAGCCAGTTTTTTAAAAACAAACAACTGAGAGATTTAAGGTCACTTAAAAAGCACCCCAGTTCATCATCTGCACGCACTTATTTTCCCCAGTGCAATTTGACATTTTTATTGGAAAAATGTAATGTGAATGATTCACAAAAGCAAGTCTAACTACTAAGACTTAATTTTTTGCCCTAAAAGAAGCATGAAAATCATTTCTCTTTGATAACATTTATTTAATTTTCCTCTTTAAGTTCTGGCTTGCACTGTTTTTATATAGGGCCAAAAAAAATATGTGTGTCTCCGGTTACCAACCGTCCCTAAGTTTAGGTCAATAACCCTGCTTTTTCTTTTGTTATGATGTTTTGGGGGGTTTTCAAATGATTCTTCTGGCAGAAAAACTAACTTGGAAATGATTAGTTTTTCTAATGTTCACACACTGCAGACAAAACATCAGCTTGGATCAAACTGTTAGCCAATGGAAATAAAGGAGCAATTCATGAGCATTAAGGTTTTCATGTCATTTAATTAAGTTACTGTTAATGTTGTTCAAAACATGATCATATTCTTTGGGTAAACAAAATTATTTCAAAATGTAGAATATATAAACATACCAGGATACACTGAAAGATACTCATCTCGGTTAATATGTAACAGAAAATAATATGTAATACATGTACCCTGCAGTTTATATTGGTTTTCTAAAAAATTAGATGTACCAACAGAAATAAGCCATTCAGGACTAGGGGTCTGCATGCCTTAAGTATGTGTACATGTACCAAACCTAACTGACCGGTTGGTAATTTAATCAAGTTTAAGTTTACAAGACTTAGTCTTGTACGATAATCTCTGACTCAAAATTCTAGCAGGCTTTGGACCAAGAAAACATTTTAAAGTGACCAACGGTAAATCAAGTGTTCCTGTGCCCCTTTACCTAAGTTACAGTCGCAGAGCATCACACCAGATCTCCACCCATGTGTTGAGAATTCTTCTTGAGGAGGCGCTTGGCTACAATGATGTTCAATTGGTTGCAAATGAAGCAGGACTTAATGTTGAACAAGCCTTACAGAAACTTTCTGTTTGTCGGGATGAGAGGTACTTGTATATCTACATGCATGAAGAATTTTTATCTAGATAAACCAAATAAAGTTAATTGTACCACTGGTTTGTACATTGTGCACTTAGCCCCCTGGTTTTGTGGGTCAGTGGCTTCACTTTGCAGCTATAGGCGGTTCACAAAAGAGGGGACAAGAAGCTATGATTTATAAAATTCTAGTCAGAAAAAGCTAGGGACCAAAATCCTATAAAATATGGCTTTTGAATGCTTTTTTAACTCCGCCAAGTTGTTTACAGTCATTATATAGTACAGTCTTGTACACCCTTGTTTCCCTTTATTTGTTAGCAGTAACTTATTAATTATTATTTATAACAAATATCTTCAAAAAAAGTTTCAAATATTGCATTAATATGAGTTTTGTAGAATTTTCCAGGTTCATTATTTTATAATTGGTTGTTTTTGGAAATTTATATAATCTCCATTTAGCTCTGAACACTGGATGTGACCTTATGATAATATTATCTAGTAGCCAGCTCGATAAGCTCTGCACCTTGTCTGCTATCCACTGTGTAACAGCTCATATCTGTCGCACATTCGTGGAATAATTTTTAAATAGCAGCTTAACCTAAACTTTGTTTAAATTTTCCCTAACTTTTATTTAAAAAGCTGCAAAGGCGACACACACAGATTACCTAAAGTCATGATTGACACAGAAGTGTGGGTGCCAGCAGAATACAATGATAATCAGCTGGCAAAAGAGAACAATGTGTTGGACGGGGGTTCTGTAACCAGCCATGGCAGGTGAGTTATATACTGCAACTCCATTTCACTGTGCATCAGTCAGTCTGTTGGTGTCTTTCTGTCTGTCTAACATCTGTGTGTAGTATGTCTCCTAGTTTTTTGCAACCTCTTCTTTGAACAACCAAACTTGAGATAGCTTGTATGTTCATGTATATATCTAGTAAAGGCCTCCCATTAAATCCCCATTGTATAAAAAATTGTAAAGGTTCATGTACATCCATAAGGCATTTTATATATCTTTCTCTCTAGTCACTACATAGCTAAGAGACAGCTTTCCTCCAATAATCTGTACAAGTGCTGGGGGGGGTGAGCCTGCTTCTAAAATCACTCTTCCAGCGCCCGTTGACCAAGCTAAATTCTGACAAGTTGTTTTCATGTTTATCTCAATCTGTATTTAAGGATCTAATAAGTTTCTTAAATTTTTCTGATCAAAATTTCAGCCTGGTGGTTGTTCTTAGAGCTCTTATTCTTAATTTTTGGGCCAATCTCAGCCTGGGTGTTCTTATAAAGTTTGTTCTTATAAAAAAAAAGCTTGTAGGAGATTCAGGGGAGTTTCAGGGTTTCACTCTCAGCTCTTTGGCTTGTCTGAATAGCCTAACAAACAGTGAGTTTTCAATCCAACCAATAATTTTAATTTATAAAATTTTGACTGTATAATTTGTTAACAGTGAATCTCTGACTTCAGGTTTGGCTGGTACATGCCATCAGAGTTTGTGGAGAAATTGTGGAGCACAGATAGGGTGGTTGGTAATCACTGGAGAGCTCTAGCAATTGGCAATGTGCTTCGCCAGTTGACACAAAATGTCACACACATGAAGACACTGCAAAACCTTACAGATGACAAGGCCAGCTGTGGTGGGGTGATAAATTGCACTGGTGGCATCTTTCATGGTGTGCACTGTGGCAGGGGCTCTGATGGAAGGCTTGCGCAGTGTGGCATCATGCTGGCGGGATACCCAGGTTTGAGACATAAAATGCATAATTATACATAAGTAAATCTTGCTGTCAACCGTAAGTATTTGATACTTTCACTTGTAAGGCAGACTTGAACTTTATGACAAGATTTGTGACAAGACTAGACTAAAGAGAAATCAAAATCTGGTAATTAATGTACTCTGTATTTTCTTTGAGGAAGATTTCAAGGTGGTAGCACGCAGGTAATTTTAGCTCAAAAACTAGTCACACTACTAGCTGTGAATAGAATTAGTAGAGGTAATCATACGACTTTGAGTGCAATTTGGAATTAATTTGCATGAGTGAGTTTTTCAAAAAGTATCAAAATATAACGAGCCCGCAGGGTGAGTTAAATTTGAACTTTTTGAAAAAATCACGAGTGCAAATTAATTTGAAATTGAAAGAAAGAAGTCGTATGATTACTTGTTACATGAAAAAATGTAATGCTCAATCATTAACCAGAAGTAAGGGTTCATGTCTCTTTGGTTGAATGTTAAATTGGAAACTCTTTGGAAAACTATGGAAAAAGCACGGGAGAGTGCAAAAACATACCTTCCGACAAGTCTTCGGAAATCTTCGGAGGTCTTCGGAAATCTTCGGAAAATTCGGTAAATGTCGCAAAGTGCCTAAAACAACATTTCAACAACTTTTTGAAATTTTTTTGAAATCTTCGGAAATTGTCGGAAGTGTTCGCAAATCTTCGGAAAAAACCGGTAAAAGTTGCAAAGTGCTAAAAACAACCTTCCAGTATTTTTTGAGGTTTTGTTGAAATCTTTGGGAATTGTCGGAAGTCCTCGGAAATCTTCGAAAAAAATCGGAAAATGGCGGAAAGTTCTCATAATGATCTTCCAACACTTTTTGAAAATTTTCGAAAATTTTTGGAAATCTTCGGAAGTGTTCGGAAATGCTCGGAAAACTTCGGAAACCCTCGGAAAATTTTCGAACGTTGTGGGAGGTTTATGAAAAACTTCATAATACACCAATTTCTCACAGCTGTGGACTGAAGATAAGATTCGAAAACTTTAATTTGTAATTTGCACTGGTATTACGCTTTTTGCACTGGTATTACTCTTTAACTGCACTGCTCTCAACCAATCAGAATTGAGTAATTTTTTCATGTATGTTATTATCCTGTTTAAATAGCCACCCTAGACTAAGGCAATACTAAAAATAAATTTTAGCTGAGGATTCCTTGAGTTTTATTGTGATGTTTTAACACGCTGCCTAGTTTAAAATTTTTCTTAAATATGAGTGCTCTCGATACTTTGTTTTTTTCTCTCCAACAGATCACCAGGGCTATGAAGCCTCTCAGAAAATTGATGGGCTGAAACTAAACATGTCCCTGTTATGGCTTGGCTTGGGACTGGGAAGAGCTGTGAACTACAGTACAACTGGTCAGCAGCCATACCTAGTGCTAAACTGGGAGCCAAACACGCTCACTTCAAGTGAGAGACTGGAGAGAGTAGAGCTACCTTCCTGCAGGTACGTTTAGACTGGAACCAAGTTGTGAAACAGAAATATGGCAGCAACAAGATAAGGGGGTTTAGTTTGGCTTCATGAGAGCCAAAGAACATAGGGTTAGTCAGAACTGTTTTACACACTTATAGATTAGGATGCCTGGTCAGAACACAACTGTTTTCTTGTCTGAGTAAACTTTCATGTTAAGGATTTCTTTGGCTTATCAATATACAGTACAGTGTGTTATAATCTTGGTACAAAAGTTGGACTCGTCTCAAAGATAAATTTTACAAGAATTAAATTTTGTGAGGGCAGCTTTGAAAATAGGTCCTCTACCTTGAGGTGTAACCCTGTTGATCTTTTCATTCGCAGAAAAACTAACATACTGGTCTTAAGGTCTAAATTTTGCTAGTCTATTCCTAAACTTGATACAAATCAATAAGCATAAAACAGCTTGGAAAAATAAGGAAAATGTTTGTTGGTTCGCAGGGACAGACCATACAATAAAATTGACCGTATCAGTTGAAACTGGCCTTGGCTTTCAACCTGGTGCTGTGTAACAGCAAGAATTTTCATTACATCAAAGTATGACACATTTGTTCTCATTTAACCACTATTTCAACTTCAAAACATGTTAGGACATCAAGACTTATTCATACGAGTAAACGGTTGTTGTTGCTTTGGTGTATAACATGTAAAGGTGTTCTCTGTTTTAGTTCTAGTACCAAAGGTGACAAATGCAGCTGCGATTTTACGAGGAGCCATCTCAAGAAGTTCATGTGGGCAAGAATAAGAGACAGTGCCTCCGACATCCACTACTTAGTCACAAGGCTCTATTTCCCACGGCCACTTATGGGTGAGCTGCTACGGCAACAAAAAACCACTGGGCCTCAGTCAAGCGAGGAAGTGGCCTGTCGCTGGGTGCGCCGTGCCAGAGATGTGTGGGGAGCCTGGGTACCCGAGTCACATGAGGGCAAGACTCCTGTGTACCTGGGAGGAATGTTTCCAATGTCAACTGGTGGTGATGCGGTGTGGAGCAGGCCAGGAATGTATACTGGTAAACTGGGTACCAGTATGGTACCTGATTTCATTTCTAATGAGAGAAAAACGTTTTATTCAGATAGTTATATTAATTAACAGTAATTCTCTGAAATGAAGATGAATTAAGGCAGAATATTCTTGAAGCCACCATTCACCTGGATTGAAGAGAATACAGTGTATCTCCTTTACCTAGTGTGTTGGCTCATACAAACCTAGTGACAACAAACAGAGTTTTACGCCGGCCATTGTTACACTCCTCAAGTTATCTTCCTCCCGGGAGATTGACCTTGCCCGTTAAGTAGCTAAGCAATCGGATTGTTTAAAAAACCAACGTAACCGTACATGTAGTTTCTATAGCAGACAGAATTTTAAGTTTGATAACAATGCAATGTTTAATAACCATTTACAGCATAGCATTGAAACTAACTGTTAATCGAGTTGTATTTTGTTCCTTTTGTGTCCCAAGCGCGACGCGTGCAGAGCATGAAAACGAGGAAGGAAGAAACGAGGATCCATAACTTGTCGTTTATTGTATGGGTTTGTTGGTTTTTCCGGGAAAGGAACGAAATCGTTTGTCGTTTTGACAAGCTATCAAGAGCTAGAGGTCCATGCGGCTACTTACAGGCCTGAAGTTGACCAATCACAGCATAGCATGCGAAATCAGTCAGCCAAATAATAGATAGTTGGTATCTGCTGTTAAAAGCCAGTATTTGAATAATCTGGGGTAAAAGTGTTAAACACATACCTCAATACAGCGAACAAGCCAAAATGTGATGTATTTCTTTAAAACATCTTTTGTTGGTCAAGAACCCTCTTAAGCCTGGTTAACCAGTCTTTGTTTAATTTCCAGGTGCCCAGATGGCCCTTGAAAGGATACATAGAGATCCCGCCATTCTGTCTAATTACAGTCTGAAGCTGTTAGTGAAAGACACGCAGTGTAGAACAGACCTCACACTGAATGCCTACATTGACTTTGTGTCCCAACAAAGCAACCAGACATTTGTTGGAATCCTTGGACCAGCCTGCTCCATTCAGGCTGAAATTGTGGCAGAAGTGTCACATTACCATAACATCATCGTTATGGGGTACAGTGTTGAGGCAGTGTCACTGGCCGATCAAAAAAAGTACCCACTCTTTTTCAGAACCTCTTCAAGCTACTTTGAATTTAAACGAGCTTATGCTTCGATTTTTAAAAGTTTAGATTGGACACAGTATGCAACTTTAACAGAAGCCAATTACGCTTCATCTATTGTGACTGGAGTTCATGAGCACCTGGCCAAGCTCGGTGTCCAGTTGGTGTATTCGCGTCTGATTGTCATACAGAATACTGTTGATATCAAGACTTATGTGGAGACTTTGAAGGACAGTACGGCGAGGGTCATCATTGGTAATCTGTTCAGCTCTGTGGCAAGAGTTGTCATCTGTGAAGCATATAAACAGGTTTGTTGCTTGTTAGGAAGGGGTAGGGATAAGAGTAGTTCCTCACCGGGGAGGGGTTGGGAGATACCTTTATTTCATTTATCACTACTATTACTTTAACTACTCCCATTATCATTAACATTGCCACCATCTTTAACCAACATAATCACCATTACCATTGGATTCGCTATTATACCATCGATTGAACCATCGCAATCATCACTATCCGATCATTACCATTAACATTACCTTCACTTTCAAGGATTTCTTCAGTCTTTGTAGCACTTTCGCTGCCCCAAATGTCTGCGTTTTCCAGTAGTTAGTTCAGAAACAAGACTTGCTTGAGTAAGCGATTGTAGCCCTTGCGCGTAGAGTGACCAGACCAGCAAAACTGAGTCTTAGTGATCATGACTTCTATACCAGGAAGATTACCATCACTTAAAACAATGCAGTCACATTGGTTTACCGCTACTTTCCTTATACAATCATCATTATGGCCATCACTTTAACTAGCATAACCACCACTGCCTTTATTCTACACCGTTATCACCACCATTACCATATCACTATGTAGTGAATACCACTACCATCCCCATTATTTTAACCGGAGGGGTTGGTGCAGTGGTTAAGAATTTCACCTCCCAACCCTGAGGTACCCAGTTCGATTCCCGGCCTGGTCGAGGGTTGAATATTTGGGTGACCTACTTTCCCGCTAAAGTTCACTCAGCTTTCCATCCCTTGGGGGTCGGTAAAATGAGTACCAGCATACATGGACCGCTTTGAAGCGGCTGCCACTTGCACCTATATATGCTTCCGGTCCGCTGGGGATAAACTGTCCACTGTAAAGTGCCTTTGAGCATGTCACTTGGAAAAGGCGCTATATAAATGCACCACTTTATTTTACCGGATGTGCGTTTATTGTTTTCTCCTGAAGGAACTCATTCCCCAGCGTGGATATGTGTGGTTCCTTCCAGCTTGGTTGGAGGAGGACTGGTGGGACACGGATCACTTCAACAGCAACCAATCCAAGGAGGTGGAACGGGTGTCGTGTAGCTCAGAGGAAATGAGAGAGTTTGTAAATGGTGGCTACTTTTCCCTTTCAAACGCTTTCTATGGCAATAGCGATGAGCTAGTCGAAGGAAGCACAACAGTTGAAGACTGGAAGGAAGAGTACATGACGAGAACACAGCGTGAGGTAATATAACGTATGGCTACTAGATAGTTTAGTAACTAGTTAAATTGTCAATAATACATCTGTAAGTGATTTTCTTATTATCTTATACGGCAATTTTTTTAAAAAGGAAGTATTGGACGACTTAAAACATGAAATCCAGGAAAATTATTGAAGTATGTCAATTAGTCAATACCCGTTTAGAATGCATTCAGGCGTTGAGCCATTGATGCATTCAGCTGAAGTGAGAAAAACGAGACTCGCACTTACCAAATAAAATACTCTTAGTGTGCAGCTGTTTAACTTCCCAAAATTCCACGAGTTCCTTTACCTCTCCTGTCTATAATTTTGATAGAGTATTTTTCTTGAATTGGATGCATCCTTAATGTTGAGTAATAACTCACAGACCAAGTCTTTGTGTAGTTTCCTTATTTTGCTCTTTGCGTTTGCTTATTCACGAGACCATCATTCATGTTTGGGATAACGTAGTCCCTGCCCAACTTTTTAAACAACATTGTCCTCTCTTTGAAAATTCTAACTGAGTTGTAAAATTTGAGAAAATCATTTACCAAATAACTTTACTCTTCCAAAAGAAGCAAAATGATAAAACAATTCTTACAGTGTGTAGAAACGTATTCCTGTTTTCCAAAGTAAATGGTGCGCTTTTCAATTTCAATATTCTGATTGTCCGTTCCATTGTAGATCAAACTGTTTTCTAAGAGAAGTTTCCCTTCTGTTACTGCAAGAAGGACATTGCAAAGTTGAATTAAAGATGTCCCCCAAAACGCGAAATTGAGACCAGTATGAACCTAAGAAATCTTAAATGGAGACTCAGGTCCTGGGTTACTAAAATGAAAGGCTGAAATCACCCAAAAACCGAATTTCACCCCCCCCCCCCAAATTAAAGTTCTGACAGGCTTTGTGCTGTTGAAACTTCCGCTAGGTAGGTAGGTAAGTAGGTAGAGGTGTGGTTTGTCATCTAGTATAGAATCCAAGCTCAAGCCAGTGTTTATACTGAACATATTTAAAGTCAACGAAAGTGACTCAAGAACAATTACCAGGAAAACTTTGTTGTTGTAGATTCCAAAACTCCGGGTCGAAAGCTCAAAACCTTGGGTTAAAATTCAACCGTCTGCTGCTAGCTTTCAGTGAAGAAAATGCAAAAACTTCAACATGAAATTAAACATCGTTTGTACCAGTTATTGTGACATTTGGATGGAACATTGTGTGACAACTACTTTGTCTTTCACTGATGTTCAATCTCGGTGTTTTGAAGGAAGCAGATAACTGCTTTAAACCATGGAGACCCGCTTACTAGCTGCGGCCACCTTCAAAATATTCAAATACGTCGTGACGTTTTAACTAAAACTTCGCAACGCTCTTGAAAACTACAAGGGTTTTGTGAGTAAAGGTCTCAAGTCGCTTCTATTGGCTGTAACAGGTTTCCTGATGACTGTATGACAACAGCAAGTTTATTTGTAATAATTATTGGCTTGGTGCATGAAACCAAAACATATACATTAACAAGCTGCAAAGGATGCCGTTTATCCATTTTGGACTTTTAATGATTGTTTTTTTCCATGCGTAGGGGATTCAACCGACTGGATATGCGAGCTACGCTTACGACGCCGTGTGGAGCTACGCTCTCGCCCTGGACAAACTTTTCCGAGAACACCCAACATCTCTGGATACTATTCGGTCAAATGTCACCACAGAGTAAGTGCCACCGTATGGTGATATCAGAGGCAGTGTCGTGTTGTTGCTTGTAAACAGGGTGTCCAAAACTTTACCTGGCAAATGGTATATAGACAGAAGTGAGACCTCAAAGAAAAAAACGAAGATCCATAAATTGCCGAGCGGACTGAGCAAACGAGGCTAATAAGATGTTTATTATATGGCTTTGCTGGTTATTCTGGCTTTGAAAAGGTGATTGAGAGTTAGCGGTCCGTACGGCTACTTACGGACCTAGAATTGAAATCACAGCACGCGAAATCATTCAGCCACGTAATAACACGTTTTATGTAACTGGGCTCAGATCTTTTTGATGGGATAAATTGATTTTCGGACTTTTGGACGAAAAAGTTTTGGTTGCGTTTGCCGTCTTAAAAAATCCACTGAACACGAGGAAGTCTTTCTTGCCGTTTACTGACGGAGGACTTCGAGTATGTTGCCTCAACGCAACCCTAGACAAAAACTATTAACTAGAATCTTTATCGTAAACAACCTTAGTTAGCTGCTCAACTATTACTAGGAGGGCAGGCGCTATCATAGTCTGCGTAGATGTTCAGGGATCTGCATGGATGTTGTTGTAAGCATGGCAGCCATTTTGAAGCCGTTTAGCAAATTTGGAGCTTTTACTCGCTTTCTAGGGAACAGGTTCCACGTTCTTATTGTTCTGAGGAAAAGGAGGAGCCGTACGCATTTACATTGGAAGGATGTTGACTAAAAAATACTAACTATAGTACCTGCTAACCAGCTACAAAGTTCTCCTTGATTTCTATGCTGAAAAACAGACAAATTTTTGTCATGAGATATCGAAGCAAAAGACTGATCTAGAAGAAATACGAGTAGAAGATACTAAGCAGTAACCTTTTGCTGTTGTTTCAATATTCTCCCAAATGCAGCAAACAGATTGAACTGTGCAAGTGACTGTAAAAAGCTAAACGCTGGCTGATAATAGGTTTCTGTTAACTCTATCGGTTTTCTATAGCTAAAATACCGTACTTACATTTAAATACCTTTAAAAAGTTTCCTTTACTAACTCACAAAGCATTGTTATTTTTTAATAGACGGTTGAAGGATTACCTGCAGCAGACCAACTTTACCGGCATCTCTGGACGCGTGACGTTCAGAGACGGAGAGCGTTACCGGCCAAGCGTGGATGTCACGCAACATTTCGCAAAACACAGTGTTGTTATAGGACGCTTCGTTCCCTCTTCTTCGGTTTTTTCCAGCAGGCAGGACGGCGAACAGAGTGGTCAGCTGCTTCTCAACGAGTCTCTAATTGCGTGGCCCACAGGAACAAGGCCTAGCGACGGAAGACGAGGCACGTGTAACGTATAATAAAAAACATCAGTGATAATTAATCTATCATTGATTTTGTAGCTAGTTAAACTGTTGTTAGTTTGTCTCTGTGTTGTCGTTTGTTTTTCAATAACTTTATTGTCGTGACAAATATCATTATCATTAAGCTATTAGTTTTGTGTTTGTTTAACACCTCGTTCCTGATTGGCCGTACCAAAGAAAATCTTGCTAAAAGCCAATAAGCACAAAGAAAGTTAAATATTTTTTTGCCTAACAACATTGCGTATGCTATGAACGTTTCTAGGCGGTTTTAGTGTAAGTACCAGCCGCCCTCTTTTTTGTGTGGTAACCAACGGATCGACCTCCACCACGGAAACATTTCGTAAATGATAAAGTTCAGAGAGTTCTTGCGCTTTTTTTTCCATTGTAAGTGTTTAAAGTAAAGTACAAAAAAACCCAAAATGTCAAACAATAACACCACAAAAGATAACTTTGCATCATTTCGCTTTATTTAGAACTTTTAGGCGTATTTTATTAAAGAAATATAGAACGAGTCCGCGCGCTATGTTGAGTTAAAGAAGCACACCGGAATTTTTAAGTACACGAGAGAAGTGTTGAGTAGCACGAGGCGCAGCCGAGTGTGTCTCTACACTTCTCGAGTGTACTTACAAATTTCCAAGTGCTTCTATAACTCACCAAATTCCACCGAGTACTGTTTAGAGCAACTTCTTCGGTTCCGACAGTCGATGAATTACCAAACAGCTTTTGACGATCAACATCAAGCTTGTTCTCGTATTAAACATTCCAGTTCAGAATATTGTACATTTCCTCTGTGTTTGAGGTTTAAAGTAGCTAAGCTGTTTGAAGTGCTTGTGTAAACTTAGCTTCATCACTCATCTTTGCGAGCTTGAAATTCAACTCTTCAATTCAAGTCTTTACAAAAACTTTGTCTTTCGTCACCGTTGTAAGCTTCAAAAAACACTTGCTAATTTTTTTCCTCTAAACTCGGGTCCGGTTTCTTTAAACCAACTGAATCATGCAGATTAGCTTCTTCTCCTCATTTCATACTTCTGCATGTTCTTCACTTCAAATGCAAAGTGAACAGGCGACAATGCTGCCGGCGCGTCGCCAATTTTTGGCGCCAAAAGTTGCTAGTTTCCTGCCTTTCACAGGAAGTTTTGTGTGTCACAGTCGGCGTTACCGCTCTAAATCTTAAATTCTTATAAAAACTAATTTAAAAATCCATCAAAAGGCAAAAACTTTGGAAAAGTTTTCCATTTTCAAAACTTTAAAATCAATAAAGGTCATGTGCTGACGCCACCTGCGTGCTTTGTGCAGAAATATAAACGTCTGCCCAGCCAATCAGAACGCTCGTTATATCTGCTTTATTTTATAAAATTGTTTTCCATCTTTTTTTCACTCAAACGTTTGATATAAAGTGTTCTAGTTAAGAACAATTCTAGAATGACATTCATGATTTCTAATAACATGGGTTTTTTTTTCATTTTTGTCAGTCCTATCTAAATTTTAAATGTTTATCGGATAAAAAGGAAAACTGAATCTTTTATCGACGATAGTGGCAATTGGATAGAACAGGAGCTCAACTTGTTTTTGGATTATTTTGCACTGTTCGCAGAACAGAATAACTGGAATGAACACGAAAAATGTCTTTGTTTGCCTTTGTTCAACGCTGATAAAACCACACTGTTTCTTAAAACATGAGAATAAATAAAATAAATTAATAAATAACTTTATTTACGTCTCAAAGTATCTAGCCATGGGACTAATTGGGGAAACGGCACAGATCTCGGCATTAAGGCTGATGTTATGAAGGGAGGAAAACCGGAGAACCCGGAGAAAAACCCTCGAAGTCGGATTGAGATCAGCCAAATCTCAGCCCACATGCGAATCTCAGGGTTAGAACCCGGGTCCGTAGAGGTGGGAGGTGCGAATGCTAACCACTCGACCAACCTGACTTCTCTAAACATGCTTTAAGAACATGATATGTCTATTGTAACTGAGCAGTTATGCTTTCACAGAAACGAGAAAAGCTGAATTGATTTAATTGGCAAGCTATAAACAGCTTTGTTCTTTTTCAGAACCAACCAAACTTATCTGCAGTGTGGAGTCGTTCAGAGCGTCGCTGGGTGTGACATGTAGCGTTGCCATAGCAGTTATTAACATAGTTTGTAAGTACAACGGTTGTCATTTTATAAGTATGTGCTTTTGCACTTTTGCAAAATTAAAGTTAAGCCACTCAATTCAAATAAGTAATAATAATTCTGCTGTTTTCAGGTATCGGTCTTTTCCTTGCTTTAGTCATAGCGCTGCTGTGGTTTTGCATAAAGAGAAGGTAGGTTGAAGTCAGATTTGGTTTAATAGTGATTTGATTGTAATGATGTTCCTTTGAGTGTGAGACCCCAAAAAGTTGACACGTTGAGTTTGAATAGCAAGTTTTTTGTGGTCTTATCTGGTTATGCATAGATGAAATCGTTGTTTTATGATCGAGTCAAATGGGTCGTAAGTCAAGGAGTGGACGAAAACGGGGTTAGGTCAACTTGGGGTTTATAGCGCAAAATTGGCCGACTTGTTCAAAATCTTGCTACCGCTTCGCAAAGATGTCCGAGAACTCACCGGGATAAAGGGAAATAGATGGGCCGACATGTCAGAAAACGTTTGCGCATGCGTACGAGGTAGCTAGAGACGCTGGACAAGTTTCAAAGCTGCATGCAGGCATCACAAAATCCATGAAACGTTTCCGGCAAAAGTATACACCGAATTCATAAAGCCTAGAGCGAGCATGGAGTCGAGGCTTGGTAGGCCAGGACAAAAGAACACTTGAAATATTCTTTTGTCCTGGCCTTTCACGCCTCGATTTTAGGCACGCTCCAGGCTTTATGAATTCGGTGTATGAGTGTATACCTAACTTTTTTTGACCAGAAGGTAACTCGATCTTATTCTTACAATGGACGAACAAAAGCAAGATAAACCAACTTAGCTAAACTTGTGTCTACTAACGGCCATTCCTGGACATTATCTCCGACTGTTCCTGTCGCCGACCCAAGTAATCCCGCCATATCCAAATCGAGGCGTGAGACTCGAGAAATCTTTTTTTCGAAAAGTTCTAATGAAGAATGAATTCAAATTTTGAACAACAAAACCAAATCTTGATTCTTAGGCAAAACGCTTGACCTGGTTTGACTGTAAGTTTTCTGTAGCATTTTGTAGTTTATATTTGTCTTGTAGTGTATTCGCATACTTGATTTAATACTTAACCTGGCACGGATTTGGACTTACAAGTCGTAGTTTAGTAGTTGTAACCAGTATTTTTACTCTAGCACTTAATGAACATAAATATTTATAAAAATCCATGGTTCCCGCGTTCCAGATACGAGAACAAGTACAAAGAGACTCAGATGCGCATGGAGGAACTGGGTTTGATGGACCAGTCCTCCGTGTTACAGCTGGACGCGTGGGAAGTTCACCGAGAGAGAGTGGTACTGAACAGGAAGCTGGGCGAGGGCGCGTTTGGGACTGTGTTCGGCGGAGAGATGGATGTCAAGGGAATGGGGGCCTGGATACCAGTTGCAGTGAAGACCCTTAAGATTGGCTCCACAGCTGAAGATAAGGTATGCTCAACGCATGCGCAGTTGTACAGTATCAAGAACAACAGAATTATTAATTCACATCCAGCCGTTATAAATACAGAGCGAAACGTGTAGCAGAACTTGACACAACTCCGATGTTGAGGCACCAGAATGAGCTTAAAAGAAACTGTCTTGTTATGTTATGTTATATTGAACTTTATTATATATTATTATAATCTTATATCGTGTTATTGTTTGTTGTATACCAAGCACTGGAAATTGAAGTTCTTGTAATCTGATTGGTTCTGTACTCACGGAATAAACCGTATATACTGCAATTTGTCCAAATATGGAAACTGACAATTTAATCACGGAAAATTCTCTCCCTAAATGGCCGAAAACCCGACTCTGTCAAAGATAGAATTCAAGATTTTTTATCCAATGTTTGGTATTTAGTAAAACAATTATTCTACTCACGCTTTTTATATATGAGCTCATGATGTCCGATAACTAAAAGTTCATATCCAAATCCCGTTCGTGGAGTAATTGTTAAATATCATTTCTTAACATATACCATATGTCATATGGTATTGTTATGCTATGTTATGTTATGTGGTGTCATTATACCTTGTTATGTTATGCTGTGATTCTATGAAGCGCAGGGAGCAATTTTTATTTAGTAGGAATAAACCTCATTATTACTGCGTTATGACTTCCTTTAAACAGCTGGAGTTTTTGAGCGAGGCCGAGACGATGAAAATATTCGAACACGAGAACATTGTTAAGCTGTTGGGAGTGTGCACCAAAGGTGAACCTGCATTCGCCATCATGGAGTTGATGATACACGGTGAGTTAACACAAGTCCTTGCATGGCGCTGCACTGCTTTTAGCACTAAAATAAACAATAACAAAATAATAATAACGAAATAATTAATAATAATGATAATAATAATAATAACAGTAATAATAGTAATGATAATAATTTAAGTAATAATTATAAGAATAATAATAGCAGCAGCAGTAGTAGTAACAATCACTATAGGCTTCACGAAGGCAAAAACAATTAAAAGTTGTTTGTAAGCAACTAGTTTGGTATTAGAAAGTGTAAATGCTTGTAGGTTCTTTTCCAAGTTTGTGGCGATTGTTTACCATATGTTTGCTGTATTAGTTTGCCTTCATTTAAACCGACCCTGGCTGAATTTGACCTGCCAGTAAAAATATAGTTCAAAGAAGGTAAATAAATAAACAGCAGTAGCAATAACAACAATAACAACGAGGCTTTGCTGTAGCTACCTTGGTGGACAGGACCGGCAATGACCAAAAAGCTCGCCTGACGCAACGTGTTAACGTATTGCTAATTTTTATCTAATACATTAGGGGATTTAAAAAGCTTCTTGTTGGCGAGAAGGCAGTTCGCAAATCAGGACTGCAAAGAGGTATTTGCTTACACTTTTGTGTGATTCAGGAGTTCTGTACGAACAGTTTCCTTACATTCGCAAGCTTGGTCACTAGATAAATTTAGTTTTAGTTCTTAGCTTAAGACAAGTACAGCTTGACAGTCACAAAGGCGGACGGTCTTTTCTTAAAAGTAGTGAGACAGGCAGGCGGTTAAGCAGTTAGACACGTCAGTTGGAGACATGCCAAGAGTAAGACAAGATAACAAATAGATAGTAAAAGATATAGATCGGCATTCAGTTTAAAACTTTGAAATTTAACGTAACAACATTGTGTTATACATGGCCACCTGCGTTCGGTTTTTGTACCGTATATAAATAACGGCTATTTTTTATTATTATTTAGCAGTATAAACGTAATTATTATTATTGATATTATTATTACTATTGTTATTATTATTGTTATTATTATTGTTATTATTGTTCTTATTATTTTTATTAGATTTTATTATCATAATTTTTATTAATTTTATTTTTTTAATGTTGTTGTTGTTGTTTTTACCAATTTATACTGTTACGAACTATTCGCCTGTCAACGCTTACGGGTGATTAATTAGTAGTCCTTATTATTAGAGAGGCTTTGGTATTTCTACAACTGTGATATAACTATTTGCCTTTTTGTAATTACTAAAACATTAAAAAGAAAACCCTGTTTGTCTTTAATCATTTCACAGTCGGAAGATGTGACACCTCTGAAACTAACAAGAATGGCCAGAGACATCACCAGTGGACTTTCGTATCTGGCGTCTCTGAAGTTTGTTCACCGGTAAGAGGCAACTTCGAGTTGGCCAAAAGAACTTTGTTTCTATATTTCAGGGCTTGTACGGCCTTTGAGAGGAACTGCTCGAAACGCTCGAAACGTCAGCTAAACACTATATCCCACAGGCGAAAAACATACCATATCAACTTTTGTTTATTAAACCCATTTGTTCAGCGTACTCGCCCACGCAGATAAAACAGTTTTTTTCAAAACTAGTCCCCTTTGGAATTTAAGGGCTTGTAAACCTTTAATTTAGCCGGATTTTTTGTCCTGACTTACTTTACAAATTGTTTGCAGCATTCCAATAAATTTCAGTTGGCCGTACCTAAAAAAGATGGCGGCTGCACGTTTTACCACAATATCATGCGAACCAAACACAGCCAGTACACACGATGGAAGCCATGTGTTTTACCACAAAGCCTCGCAAAATTAACGCAGCCAGTAGGCTCGAAGAAAGCAATGTTCCGGGAGGAAAATCATCCCTGTGCTAAAGCTATTGTGTATGGTAAATTTGGTCAGAACTTTTCTGTGCGGCCTTATGCTGGAGTTTTCTTACTGTTTTCGTGTGCTAAAAACTATGGGTAAAGTACCAATGGCCTTCTTTTTAGTGCTATATTGTACCAAACAGCTGTGAGTAACTCAAAATGTATAGAGGATATATATGGGTTTTTTTATTGTGATAATTTAAAGTACTCTGATAAATACCCCCAAGTAATTCTTTGCGAGCACGACAATTTGAAGTTGAGTCTTTGTGCGGTGAGTAAATACAGCAAATGTATGAAATGTGATACCAAGCCAAAACGTATGGTACTGTTTGTGGGAACTAAACTATCGTATTCTTGATACCTTTAATTAGCGATCTGGCCTTGCGTAACTGTATGGTGGGATCAGGTCACGTGGTTAAGCTTGGTGACTTTGGCATGACTCGAGCCATGTTTGACTCGGATTATTACAGATTTGGTCGCAAGGGTAAGTTGCTTTAATTCTCCCTCTGTTTCAGTATGTGTCCAGTTGCTAACTTTGCTCTCGGTCAAAACCAATGGAGCTAGATTGGGCACAGACACATTTTATTTGCTCTTTAATGACACACAATCTGGTAATGCAGAGTCACACAACGCAATCTACATACACTGATCTCAGAATATACCAAAGCAGAGTGATGAGGCAGCACTCTATGTATTATTGAATGAAAGCGTTACTTGTTTTCAGTTCTTTCAGTTGGAACAACTTAAAGTAGATTGTTGGCTCCCAAAATACAAGCAGTGGTACTGAAAGAGGGATCTTTGTTTAGTTAAGAATTAAAGCATATCTCTTTGTTGAAACAATTTTGTAGTAATCTCATTGTTTTATAGCGATTTAGATTTTAAAAGTGGTTTACTTTCATTTCAATTTTAAGACTACACTTTTGCATGTGTCATCACACAAACTGTCGATCAAAACGTAACAAACGGAATAAATCAACATAACGAATCTTTGGTTCATGGGTTTCTTCTTCTGTTTGTTTGTGAGTTACTTGTTTCTATCGCAACGAACACAGTCATTTTCATGCCGTGTCACACTTGGCCAAAACTATCTCTACTTAACACTGTTTATAATAAACGTCTAATCTGTTTAATACGCTGGTCACTGCCACTCTCGTGTCGTGTCGCAGGTATGCTGCCTGTTCGCTGGATGGCCCCAGAGTCCCTTGCGGACGGTGTTTTTACGGTCAAGTCGGACGTGTGGAGCCTGGGGGTGACTCTTTGGGAACTTGCAACGTTTGGCAGCTTTCCCTACCAGGGAATGTCCAACGCAGAGCTTCTTGAGCGGGTGAAGTTGGGATACACCCTGGAGGCGCCAACAGGATGCACCAAACAGCTGTGAGTAACTCAAACTATATAGAGAATATCTATTTAACAATTATTTCACGAACGCGCGTTGGATATGAGCTTTTAGATAGCGGACAAGGTGCGAAGCGCCGAGTCGGCTATCATAGGCTTTTATCCAACAAGCGTGAGTGGAATAATTGTTTTATTAAATACCAAACGCTGGATAAAAATAACTTGAATTCTATTTTCTACCGAGCCAAGTTTTTGGTAATTTTAAGGGAAAATTTTCCGTAATAAAATTGTCAGTTTCCATATTTGGACAAATTGCAGTATACAGGATTTATACTGTGAGTAGAGAGCCAATCAGATTGCAAGAATTTCAATATCCAGTGCTTGGTATTTAAAAAACGTTATTATAATGTGATAATTTAAAGTACCCCAATATATACCCCCAAGTAATACCTTCAGAGCGTTAGCCGAAGAAAGGAAATGGACCCAAGGGAGAGACAAAAAATCTCTGACCCCGGTGGGGTTTGAACCCACGACCTCCGCACCAGATCACCGTTGCTCTACCAACTGAACTTCAGGACCAGATCGCGGCAATGAACAAAGAATATTCAGTGAATATTCAGCGGTAGTAAACCAAAGAAAATTCAGTGGCAGTAAACCAGTGAATTGCTCATATTTCTCTTCTTTTACTTCACCTTCGTGTCTGGTTTTCTGTGTCTCTTTTCTCTTGTCAGCAGCGCCTTCTTCATGCCGTTGTCTGTGCTACCGCTGTTTTATCTACCTACATGTCATGTGCATGTCTTTCTTCGTTTTTATTTCATATATGTTTATTTAGTCTCAGTGGTTGTTGAGGCCTCTCCTGATCTCGATTCTGGTGTCTCTTAGTCGTCCGTTATATCTTACACCTTCATGCCTTGCTACGTCAGTGAGTGTGTCTGTATGTCTGCCAGTCTCTTTCAGTCGTCTGTTTGACTCTGTCTTTTTTTATCGCTCTGTCTGTCTCTCTGTTTGACTGTTTACCAGTCTGTCTTTCTCTCAGTTAGATACGTTATATCTTACTTCTTCATGCCTTGCTACGTTAGTGAGTGTGTCTGTCTGTCTGCCAGTCTCTTCCAGTCGTCTGTTTGACTCTGTGTCTTTTTATCGCTCTGTCTGTCTCTCTGTTTGACTGTTTGCCAGTCTGTCTTTCTCTCAGTTAGGTAGGCAAAGAAAACAGAAGAAGTCTCTTTCCAAACATTCTTGTTGCTACCCGTGCAATCACTTTCGATTTTTTTTCTATCGTTTCCTTTAGTCCGTCACATAGTCTGTCAAAAATTCGTTAACCCACGCAAATATTCATTCAGTTGATCTTTCAATCAGTCAAACAATTCATCAATCAGTTGATAAATTTCTTTCACCTAAACTTGTAAGGGCTTAAACTAGCCTCTTTAAATATTTCTATAAAACTGAATATAAATGATACTTCTCTAAAAGAAAAACCCTGTATTAAATACCTAGGAATTATGTTGGATTCAAATCTTAACTGGAAAAGTCATGTAAATTATATTTCTACAAAAATCAAGAGAAGTATAGGCATCCTTTCAAAGATGCGCTACTTAGTCACTCTTGATGTCCTCATCAATCTCTATTATACATTAATATATCCTTTTCTTATCTATGGTTTAGTTGTCTGGGGAAATACATACCCTACTAACATTAAGCCTCTGTTCATTTTGCAAAAACGTACTATTAGGATAATAACCTTTTCGAAATTTGATGAACACTCCAGTCAACTCTTCAAATTAGCTGACATATTAAAGTTTTTTGATCTAGTT